>VZTE01004120.1:251421-271393 GCA_013397775.1 Eulacestoma nigropectus | reverse complement strand
CCCCCCCCCCCCCCCCCAAAAAAAACCCAAACCAACCCAGCCCCAAACACTGTAACTCCACGGCTTTCTTCTCCTCCACAAAGCTAGACACCCCATCTGAAAAGTCACTCAGGACCGTCACATGCTTTGCTGTTGGTAATCCTATGCCACATGTTCCCAAGCACCTTGTGTGCCAGGACGTGGCTCCTAGGAGTGTTTGCCCTATACAGAGCGAGGTTCAACTGTCCTGTAGTTCCCCAGTTCTCCCTTCTTGCTCTTTCTGGAGGTCAAGGTGACATTCCCCCTTCTTCCAGTCATGAGGAATCTCCCCTGGTTGTCATGTCTTTCGAATGATGAGAGAGAACAGCCTCATAATGACATCAGCCAGCACTCTCGGCACACTTGGATGCCTCTCACTGCAGGATTATTTCTATTACTTCTGGATGTCAGTCTGCAGCTACAAAAACTAGAGCTGTGTTTTGCAAGTGCTTAGTTCAGTACAAGCCTTTAAAGCAGTTGTGGTTTCTACTACCCACAGGATGACACATATATTAGAGTGCTTAGGAAATGAACACAGTAAGTTTTATGGTCTATGTATTTTTGAGAACAAATGTTTGGAAACTAATACGAAGTGACATACAGACCAAGTTATACTGACTGAGATCATTCCACCTATGTAGGAATAACGTGTTATTTTAAAAGTAGAACACTAAACAAGTATCACTTTGGAAGATTCTGTTTGGCTGTGTTGTCTACCACACTCAGTAACGAAATTAAAGACATTTTTTTCTTTCTCCTTGCCAACATACTTCAGTAAATGTTTGCACTAACAAATGATTAAAGTTCCCATGTATTTATATAAAAATGCTATACATTAGGATATATTCATGGTATGAAATTCTCAGACCCTATGAAGCCATAACAGGAACTTGATTTAAAGGATCATTTACTACAGACATGACATAGATACTTACAATGAATTCCTGCTCCTGCCAACTAATGCAAAAAAGTTTGGGCTATATTCACAAACTGCAAAATAGAAAAATTAATTGCACCTTGGGCCCCCTTAACTCTTCCAGCAATTGCTTTTTCAAAAGTATAAAACATATTTTGGGTTTTGGTTAGATTAAGTTATATTTTCACAAAGTAAAACCTATTCTCTCTCTCACACACTAAGTTGCAATCAGAGCTTAAATGAACTTTGATGGAAAAGAGCTGAAGAAATACCTTATCAAGCACAATGCAAAAGCATTCAGGAAACACCTTGGTTCTACTTCAATAAAAATGTGCTAATAATTTTTTTTTAATTTATGTTTTATACATTTTTTCTCTCAAAATGCATTCATATTTTTGTGTTATTATATGTAATTTACAAAACCTAATCAGAGTTGAACCACAGTAAAAAATAACAAGCATTAGGAACAAGAACTTTTCTTCATTACTTTTAAGTTAGAATAACAAAACACTGTGGTTTTGCTCAAGTTAAAAAACCTCCCCCTCCCCTCCTATAACACAACATATTCACATACTTCTACTACCACCTTTCACAACAATTTTTAGGGTTACTTTGGAGATTTTACAAGAACAACTCCATACTGAAACTGAGAGTTCTGGCCCAACTACCCATCTACTCCTTACTAACACCAAAGTAAGTTTTAGGTAATGATCCTCTACCATCTGTTTTATATTTAGATGTGAAGTCTGATAGAAGAACCTAATAGCCACATGACTAACAGCAGCTTTCCATTTTATCTTCTGTGGTTAAAAAAGTGGAAGCTGCAAATGCATTTATTCAAAATTTTACTTTTCCAAAGCCATCCATCTGAGAAACGAAACTGATGAAACCATTTAGAATATGGCTTCACTGAATTTGCTTATTTATCTAAATCCATCGCATAAAAGTCTCAAAACCAGAACTGCTCCTTTTGCAGAAAATGCTTTGCCATCAAGGCATTTACAAAGGAAGTTCACTACCTGTGACTGTTGTAGGGTTTAGCAGTTCTACAATCCATATCATAGTTTATTTTGCTCAATTCTCCCACTAAATTGATAAGCAAAGTATTTTTATAGAAGGAGTTTTTCGAAACACGGAATAAAAAAGCTTGTAACAGTACTAAAAGTTTCATTTAAATTATTCCTTCTTCCTATGGTATTAAAAAAAAGTTTGAGAGTTCCCAATAAAAAGCATGCAGCCGATAGAGCCAACTAATCATTAAATACCAAAGGAAGCATAAAAGGTTTCTCTCTCCCACAAAGCAAACTCTTGTCCTTGCTTACAAAAGAGGTCATTCTACCCCTATAGGGCCCTCTGTTCCTAACAGCTCACTGCTAGAGCATAAACCAGCAGCCCTGTCTCACTCGTTTTGTAGCTGTAGTGCGTTAGCAAAAGGGAGAGGAAGGAGGGGAAGGACAGGGAACAGGATAATAGGTCACTTGCTGCTGCAAACAGCATGATAGCTAAACTTATTATGAGTCTGGTTTCATTCTGCTAGAACAAGACAGACTCAAAGGGGCGTGAAGACAGTCAGGCTGCTAAGTTTGCTCAGTGCCAACACTGCAGCATTATGCATCTTGCTTTCAAGGAGGATTAATGATACCATACATCATGATGATAAATTGGGGTTTGTGGCCAGTTTGAAGTGAAAGGGGAGGAAAAGATTTTTTTTTAAAAGGAGGGAAAAGTGCATAGTTGAATTTTAAGAGTTGGTCCTATTTTTCAGGCTGAGGAAGTTGTTCTTTAAGAGAGAGGTCTGTGCTTTTCTATTGGTCACCTGCCTGTGAGCCTCCTATTTCCAGGCTTGTGTGTTATGTACACAATGGCCTGTTTGGAAGGTTAGCTCTTGCACAAATGAAAGAATGAAAAAAAATAAATCCACTTAATCATTATACTTGCCAGCTGAAAAGAGATAAAACTAACATTTGCCATTACATATACAGACATCATACAAGAACTCGGTTTTCAGAGACAGTGGACATCTACCGCCTGAGTTAACAGAATTAAAGTCTTAGGTGTATTAATGATCAGGGACATAATTGCCTGATGCTAATTAGTTCTTTGCGGAACCAACAACATTATTCAAGTAGCAAGTTCAGTGATAGGCAGTGGTACATGCATTAAGATAATAAAGCATAAAGGACTGGGTGACTATAGGGAACAGATTTGCAAAAAGAGACTTAAACACAAAAGAAAGCAATTTCAGAAAACACAGACAAGGCATGAGTTCTGTTCTGCACCCCTGTATGCAGCATATAGAAATGCAGGTTCCTGAAGCGTGGAATTATTGTTCTCCACTCTACGCCTCACAAATACACTTTGTGAAATATTGATATGCTCATGTTGTCCTGGCACTACAAGCAGGCAGAGAATATTCGACCCTCCACTAGAAGGGTCAGTGCCACACCCTGCACAAATACTCTTTAGCTACTGAAAAGACAAAGAGCAAGATTTCTTAAACTTAAAAACTGAAGAAACAACATTTATTACTGCTATGCCTATTGTCAAAACACAAATGAAAAACCTGCATTGAGCTCTGAATCAAAATGAGGTATATGAGAAATCTTGTTTATAGCTTTGGAATTCATTGGGAAAAAGAGTAACGTGCCACTCATTGTAACATACGCTCGCTGTTCTAAACCCAAAACATGGGCTATCGTTCTGCTGTAGATGAATATCAAAGGGTCACACACTGCACAAATTCAAGGAAATGGTCACGAGCTGTAGGCATATTACAGGATGCAGTGCTAATTAATGGAGGCTTTTTACTGAGTATCCATCTCTGTAGTGCTAATGAGTTTGGATTCATTTAAACAACATGTTTTCATGGAAACTGATTAATTCTTGGGAAGTAGAACGGCATACCAAGTTTCAATTATCAAAAATGTTTGTAGCCAAGCTAAATAACTCTCTGAATCCGAGTTTATCGTCATACAAACTTCTACAGAAAGAGAATGACTTAAAAATTCTACAACAGGAGCTTGCACACAAGCTGCCAGGGTGTATTGGAAGTGTTTGACATGGAACTTCATCCTCCACAGAGCATTCTTCTGCTCAAATTTCTTGCAATTTCAAGAGCTGAATCCTACAGTCCTACTTCATTCAATGTATTTTACTTTTATTTTTTTAAATAGATGAACAGCAAGAGTAGAAAAAACCCACATTTTGGGTACATACAGATGATATTTTAAAAATTAACTGAAAATTAGTTGAAAATAATTTGGGTTATAGTAAAATGTTGAAGTTTCAAAAATTTAATCAAAGAAAGGAGATAGCTTATGTCTTTCTTTGATGGAAAAGCTAACAAAAATGAATAAATAATCTTTGTTCTGTGACATATACGAGGATTAGGGGAGACATCTTTTAAAACGTTTCATGTTCTAATCACAAAAAAACCCCAAGAATTCAGAATAGAGTACTATCATAAGGGACAAATATAAAAGTGTTAAATGCTTTATTTCACACTAAGCTATGAGCCAAGATATAATAGTGTAAACCTTGAATGGCAATACAGAATACAGAAATACTTTAAGAAAGAAGAGCTCGTTTTGCTTTGTTTTTCATCAATTCCTCGATATATCACAGTCATTTTACATGGAAATACTGAATCCTAGGGAAAAGACTGATTTTAATTACAACTATTCTTTGTATAAAGTGTGAAAATAGCTCAATAATCTGTCAAACTGATGCATCATGAATGACAAAAAAGCAGGGAAAAGAGTTCAAGGGCAAGGTGGTCAGCTAAACATGGAATGCACTTAGGGGATTCGAATTCCATAAGCCAGCAATACAGAGCGGAAATACCATTTCTGATGATAATAATCCTTATCTAAAGTTACCTGCTCCTGACAGCACAGATAACACCATTCATTCATTATGGCCTGTATCTCAAACTTGCTGCACCTGACTATAAGCTAAAACAGTTCCTTAGCGAGTCATTAAGTAGCAAAACTAAGGTGGGTGTATCCTTTTCTGTTTGGTTGTTTGTTTTTTTTTAAATGAGAAAAAGAACTGCCAGGAAAATATGCATTACAAATTAGAAACAGATCTACAGTTCTACAGATCGAAATAACATTGTAATCCCCTGATTTCTGTCAAACCTCTCTTTTTATGTTCAGTGTTACTTAAAATATTTTCTCAAATTAATGGTATTATCTCTGCAACTCTAAATGGGTCAGTTTGACCAAAAAAGGAGACTGCATGCATTGCACTACTAATACACCTCCCCCAGTTCTAAATCATGAAGTTGTTTAATTATATCCACCGAATTCTCACCAAGTACTCAAAGCCTTTTTGGTGTGTAGCCACCTTAATCTAAATTTATTTTAAGTATTCAATGATAGACCACCAAAATATATCATCAGCAGAATGCAATTAAAATCTGTTGGAGATGTCCACAGGGAGGTCAAAGTGAAATCATTCAAGGGTTTTGAAGGATATTAATGTATTTTTCTCAAACAGATTAATGCCCATAAAGGTCTCAATCCAAACAATAATTTACCTTTCAATGAACTTATTATATGTCAACATAGGAACACGAATTAAATCTAAATAAAGAGGGATGAGTTTCTATCCATGAATCTTCAACAAAAGAACACTGAGAGTGAAATTACTGAATCTTTTAAAGAGCAGAATTCAAACAAGAGCCTAGTCACTTAGAAAAAGTTTATTATGCCATCTTTTAGAAAACCCCACCAAACAGATGATACTAGGAAAAAAACTCCTTAAGAATACTATTGAAATAATCTAAGAACATCCATTTGTTAAATAAGTTTTCTTTAAACACTTGGTAACACAAGTCTACAAATGTTACATAAATATATCTTTGTCTTCATTTAAAATTTTCTGATATGTGTTCCTTAGACTTATAACTAACACGTTTACAGCCTATATTGAGCTCTCAAAGACACAACCCAACAATGAAACTTGAGGAGAAAAATTATAAAGGGATCAAACTTCACAAATCTTAGAACAGCTGCTCAGCTGCATTAACTGTTAGAAACCCATCATTAGGGAAATCTTGATGAAAAAAAATAATACTTGTGTCAAAGACTTCTTTAATGACTTATCTCTTAACACTAGGAGTTCACATTTCCCTTCAAACCAGGTAATAGCATTTCAAATACTACTTCTCTGCACAGCAGTTTTAATAGTTGAGGAATCATGCAGCTGTTACTTGTTCTTTTGTTGTCTTTTGTTTCCCACTATGGCTTTTCCATCAGGAGTACTTTCCATCATTTAACAGAGGGTTCCGTTTTAGCAGACTCACCCAACCTGCCAGGGGCATGTGGAAGCACCAATTTTAGGTGACTGTGGAGAAAATGTGTATTTGACTTAGGAAGGAGTGGAGCAGGGAGGGAAGGCCAGGTTACAAAGCCTGGCTGAGGTGCTCACACACAGCTAGAGACGCGTCCCTGACAGAGGAACATGAAGAACATCCCAGCGGTTACAGGGCAAGTGCTGCAGTTTTTCTGGGATGGGGCTCTTGCCCATGGCCACTGCATACCAGAAGTTTCAAGGGGCAGGGTAAAATTAGTTTGAAGAAAAACTCTTCCAGGCGGCATCAGTTCTGTCAGTTAGCATGGACATGTACAAGAAGCTGTATTAAAATTTAAAATATTCAGCCTTTCAACACTTAGAGTAATATTACTACAGCATATTGATGACAAATCCACGTAATAGTAGGATTACAATCAAGCTTCAGAATTCCACAACTACATTATTTTTAGAGGAACTTAAAGAATCATTTTCTTTCAGAACCCTATGAGGCCTGAAAATTAATTCCAACCTTTCTAGAGGAATCACAAATCAAACACAAATGCTATTCCAAAATGTTTCTCATTTTTTCTGAAAGAAATATGATCCACCAGATAAAGGAGCACTCTTTTGCATATGTTTGTGTTTTCTGATAATGATAGATGAGATATTTTGCAGAACAGTTTTACTAAAAATGCAAAATGCCTATCACTAAGTTGGATAAAGAAATAAAGTACAGACAATACCCTACAAAATCATCAAATATCCAACCCAAAGTATGACTAAAAAAATTAAAATGTATACTATAAAATACTCTGCCCTGCAGCAGAAGAAACTTGCTGCATGTTCATACACCATTTGTCACTTCTACATATGCCACAAGCTTTAGCAATGCTAGAAAAAAGAAGAAACCTAATGAAAGGTCTGTTTTTAGTCCGTTTCAGAAATGGGAGAAATGTAATTTCTTAAATAGCACATCTTGATTGCCAATAATTTCTTTTGAAGAGCATGAACTTTAGCCTTGGTTCATGTGCTGTAATATCCAAATAATCTAATAAAGAGTTTATAGTAACTCTTAATTTGTAGCATAAGACATCTTTTTGTCCCTATGCAAAACTAACAAAAATCTGGCTGCAACTTCCATCTTATTATATACTGTTACATTTTTTTCTAGGAACAGAAACAACTGATTAATAGAGATGGAAATAAAGTGGATGTATGAGTTTACCATATTTTCAGAAAGATTTCTTCTGAAGTTTCCTCTCTCCTGTTTCCATCCTCTAGTAAAATAATGAAAGCAATTACCTATTTCAACCTCTTGGCTCAAAGAAAAATTAAAAGGATGCCATAAATCCTAAATACAGATCACAGAATCCAGTGAAACATATAAAGGATAAATCCTAAAGTGATGAAAACAGGAGGAAAACATTTCCCTGAAACCTACAGAGAAGCTCTAGACACATGTAGTATCTCAGCTCAGATACTGTTTGAGGCTCAGCCATGGGAAAGAAACCTTTTAAGAATGAGTGTGAACACATGAACACAAACACAAATTAGAGAAACGAGCAAAACTGGCTGTATTCAGTAACACCACAGAGTCTTAATTACAGATTGGCACAGAAAAATAAACTAAAACCTCTTAAAAGAAAATTTTCAAAAGAAATGCATTCCTTTCCTCCAGCTGAACAAAATATCCAGTCATCTTGGGATTACTATGAAGTTGTCCTTCATTTGTTTAGGTTTAGAGTTACAATTCAAGCAGGAGTTTTGATGCCACTCTTACTTATGAAATATTACTTTAAATCAGTCAGAGAGGGTTTTAGGAATAAAGAAGAATGGATAACATTCACCTTCTATTTTTAAAAACAACTTCTCTTTTGCTTTTCCTAAGAATTGAGTTAGTAGATCCCAATACTGTTAACTGAATCCCCCTACTCAAGTCTCCAATGTGGACTCAGATTCCTTAAGCTTGTATTTAAGAAATACAGCTTTAATCAGGATACCTAAGAAAACAAGCCTTCCATGTTGTGCATGTCTCATTCTATTCCAGTAACTTCTGAATTAATTGACCAATTTCTATGAAATCTGACAGAAAACCAGAATTCTCAACAACAGTAAGTTCCCACAAGTTTAATGAACAACAGTAACCAGCTGGAGAAGCATTCCCCAAGCACGTGTTCCACTTCAAGAGAAAGAAGGCAGGACTCTGCCTCTCAGTTTATTTAGGTATAGCCACCAGCCTGGAATATCACACAAGGAAGAAAGTGGGGATCATACTGGTGGAAAAGTGTATCAATATCACAGAACACCAAACTTTAAGAAAGCAGGCTGCATCACATCACAAAAAAGCTGGTCTTCAAAAAAATATTATAAGCATTGCATAAATAAAAGTACAGATTCATGAGAATTTGCAACTTGTAATTACTTGTGCAAATACTTTAGTTTACTTCTACTTAAACCTAAAGAATAGTTTGTGACAATAATCAATAGTATGGGGCAGTTAAATGATTTGCTGTCTTCACGTTGTTAATATTCTTTATCACCAGGGCTCCAAGCAATTCATCAAACCATATGCTTGAATGCAAGCCATTGGAGCAATAGCTTTTCTGCATATTCTCTCTGTGTATGTTTCTATGCATGACAGAACAAATATTGAGACTATCTGACAGTTTCTATTTTATTTTGCAGGTCTGTTCCAACACATTTAACCACAATGCGTATCTCCTCTCTTTCCTCTCCTTCAACCTGCCCTGTTGATGACCTTAAATGCAATTTAAATGAACCACTCTCTGCTAGTAATGAGAAATAATTCAGCCTCAATGATGGTTTGTTAAAGCTTCTCTCATAAAAGAAAGCACACATATCTGTTCAATCATTTTGAATCATAAGAAGACGTTTTGGCTTAAAAAAATCATTCACTAGTGATGTTAGGGAGGCTGGATGTAAGTCAAATTTCAAAGTAAAATAATTTATTTGTTCCAGGCCTTAATTATAAATTTGACATAAGGGAACCATAGCCTGAGCAATTTCTCTGCTGCAGTTTCAGAATTACTAAGTTTTGCTGCTTTCCCAGATTCAGAGGAAGGATTTTATAATTCTCCCCACTGCACATTAATGCCTTTTTTCCATCTATAAAAGAGCACACAAAACACCAAAATTTAACAGCACAAATTGCACAGAAGAAATTCACTTGTAAATAAGTCCAATAAAGTCATTTAATACCAAACTTTTCTCTAGTACTGTGAAATTACTACAGACAGACCTACAAATGCATTCAGTCTCCCAGGTCCCATTGATATGCTTGAGCACTGGTCTTTACAAAGGCATTTAAACACCTCTGAGCTAATTTTTGGGATATATGAACAGCAAACCTTGCTAGTACATTTTGTATGCAGTCTGTAAGTCTTCTTCAACTTCACGAGAGCTTCTGCTATCATTTTTGTTTAATCCAATGTCTGAAACAGAATGATATAGTAAGACAGAAATTCTGGGTAAGAAGCAAAAATTTGCAAAAATGGACTCCACTTTAGCCCGGATAAACAACTGAACATGTAAGGATCACAATGTACAAGTGTTACTGATTTAGAGGAGGATAATTCTTATGAAAGTGTCTGCCTCATTAAAAACAGGATCATAAAACAAAAAGCTCTGTGCTGCTAGACAAACTCCATTGTGTCTTGCAGAAGTGTCAAGGCTTGGCAAACATCCAATTGCTGAAACATTGCCAGGCACATCAGATATATATTAATGCAGGATAATCTGTAAGAAAAGCATTCTTTCATAAACATTTTTTTTCTTTGTAAAGCCATCAATCAACTTCCTAGCTGAGCACCATGTGGCTCAGCTTAAGAGATCCTCAGGAATGCTTCAGTGTCTATAAACCACTGACTTACTTCACAGACTTGGTGCCTTTCAGTGCCCATTGTCCTAAGTATTTGCTGAAGTTATTTGGCTGGCTGTCAGCAGCTAATTCTGATTTGTAACTTGGGAAACCAGCAGCAGGAGGTCCTTGGACCTGACTAGTGACATCCTCAGCACCAATTAGCCAAGGTGCAGACTGCCAGTAAAGAATTTTTTGCAGTTCCAATTATTTAATAGGGAGAACAGGAAGATACAGGACCACCTAAATATCCATCAGAAAAAGAACTAACACAAGCATCATGTTATTTAGCCCACCTTGAACTGCAAAGAGAAACAAAATGATACATGCTTTTGTTCCAAAGTTGTGTTTCCTAATAAAAATATATTCTAAAAACACAAGCGCATTCAGAATTCAAGACACCAGCATTGTAAAAATAAAACAAAGCACAAAGTTTCCAAAGAATCCTTACTACAGAACTGTAAGTTTATATGGCTTGTAAGGATTGAGCTCCAGGGAATAACTACATTGAAAGAATGGCTGAAGCTATTTCTACACCTAAAGGAACTCTACTGACATTCTGCAGAGTTCATTTCAAATTACCAATATCTGCCTCTCTATTCCACAGGAAAAAGGCAGTTTACTAAAGCATCTGATCTTCAGGGCCACTCACTAGTTTCTAATCAGAAGCATTCCAATGCTATTACTTAAAATGTATGTTCGAATTTCATAACATAAATTAAAACACTGTTATTTCTCCATAAGTTCACAGGAGTCAGGATGAGGAAATTAGCATTGTTTAAGTCAGTGGGAGAAAATATAAACAACTTCACTATAGCTGTAACTACTGGATTAATTTTTTGCCCTTAGATTTATGAAACATGGGGGATGGGATGACTCCATGTAAAGGCAATAATGCATCTTATCTCAGATTAACTTGAATACAATCCAATTTAGAAGAGACTAGAAACTCAAAAGGTTTTTGATGGTTTATATATCACCAATTTGCTGCCTGTATGAAGTTCTAAACAAAGTGCTAATTTAAAGTAATAATATAAACTAGGGCATACATCCTGCATTACTGTTTTTGCTTGGACATGTCCAAATGACCTGGCTTGAAGCAGCTATCCCAGACACTTATTTAAAAGAAAACAAATCTACTACAGAATCTTGAAAAATAAAATGATGGGGTAAAGTTACAGTACTTAAAAAAAAAAAAGGTGGCTTATTTCAAGCTAGACTGTGCGTGCTTATGCTGCAGCTCTGCCTGTAGTCTGGTCATATTTAATTTTATTTCTTTAAAAATGGTTCTTTAAAAGGAGTCATATCACACTCTGTAATGTTAGCATTATTTGCTGATGCCTGAATGATCTCAGTAAATAAATAACGTTCATCTTATCCTACAAAAAGCACTTAATTAGCGCTCTTTTAAACTAAAAACACTTCATGGCTATGTCACCCAATGGAGATATGATTTTTTATTTCCAATAATTAATGCATTTCAGGAATAAGAAAATAAAGTGCTTTTTGAAAGAGCACCTTCCTATCATTCCTCTTTCTATAACTACAAAGTAAGTAGATAAATTTTCTTCTTACCGTAATTAATTCTAACATGGTAGGAATGCATATGAGTCTAACCAGTGCCAGGTACCATATAAATATCAACTCAATGCATCTTTTCTAGAAATCATACTCTTCTATCACCAGTTTGGATAGTGGAAGTGAAAAGCACACACATGATAGCTCTCAGAAGTCACATTTGTCTGGAGCAGTTATTTCAGGAGATTATTTTTCCTTCACCTCTGCCTTCTCAGCCACCTTTATAGACTGAAATCGTGACACATCAGCTTCAGCACTGCTGCAGCCTAAAGGAAAGCCTCAGTAGATATTTCTTCATCAAATATGAACACTTCTTTGCAGTTAAAGCCTGACAATGAGGTCAACTTGCCTTGCCAAGTATGTTCTGCTTCTTCCAAGTCCTTTTTCTTTCTAAGGGTCCCATCCTACATGAATCTTAAAAGGTTGTCTATTGGATCTACAGTGGTCTCATACTCCTCTATGCTGCAGCTTTATGTCTCCTACTCATCTGTGCACAAAATCAAACAGCAAGCTGAGGAGACAAGCTTCCCCCCCTTCCTCCCCCCCTTTTTCCCCTCCCTTCTTTCTTAATTTCTTTGTTTTCTGTTGAGAAACAGCTTTCTTACACAGCCTCCTGTTTGGCTCCTCAGTAATGTAAGCAATGTAATCAGAAAAAGTAGTTGGAAGGAAGAGCATTTGACAGTGGACAGCCTTGACACTGACCAATGTGAACTGCTGCGTAGAAAGAATGAAAAGATGTATCTGGGGTAAAAAATGATGAAAACAGAACAAAAAAGAATGGCATGGCATCTTAAATAGTCACAACTTTTCTCTAGCCACCTATTTCTCTTCTCTTCCATCCTGCAGTGAAAAGGATAAAGAAATTAATTGCCTAACAATGACTAAACCTAATCCGTCTGTATCCTCATAAGGCTACTGCAGTCTGGACTAGCTCTCCAGATGTTCACAGAGCAGCCATACTGTCCATCATCCTAGGGGAGAGGGCAGTATAGGAGCCAGTACAAAGGGCCAAAAATGGGAGGAGACTGAAGCTGTCTCTGGGAGCTCACTTCGAGCTTCTGTTAGCTTTGAAAGTAAAACTTCACCTTTTGCCTGTTCATTTCAAGGCTTCCTTCCCCGTAAATCAACTTATTTCTCAAGATCAGGTCAGTAGCTGTTCAACACCAGAAGTAGCTACTGTGTTCAACTTACAGGCTCCAAAATTTCAGCTGTCACAGGTGCTGCAAAGTGTTTTTCATTATACATACAAATTTGATAAAGTGGATCTAGAAAAAGCTCTGTAATAGCTAAAATTCCAAGTTCAAGCCTAGGATGGTGCAAATCAAATCAGACCTGCACTATACAAAATGATGTGAATGGTAAAATTTAACTTCTCCATTCCTGATGCAGGAGTGCGAGCCCTACCGAGCTTCACTGTGGCTTGTTTTAATAATTGATATGCTGCAAAAACATTCTGCATAAAGAATGCATCTATTAAGTATTTAAACTAAGTATTTAAAATTAAGTATTAAAAATACTATGAAGAATTTAAAACATAAGAGATTAAATACCTTTGAGCCCCAAACTGCACGTTACGTGAAGGTGAGTGATACATTTTATTCTGGTATCATTCTATCTAAATTCTTAATGGAACTCCCTGCCACATTAAGGACAACTTGTATTTATGTCAATGTTAATCCTTTATGCTTATGTGATTTCACATGTTTATTATACTTTTTCCATAATTCAGTTAACATATAGACAAAACAGTGCATATGGATTTCCAAACAGCTCTCAAATGTCCTTCCTCAATAACTTGTAGAGGAAGTAGTATCTCATGAGATTGATGGACTGATGCCTCTTTTGGATTGCCTTGCTACAGATAGGAGGCAACTGTTAGAAATAATTTGCCAGCTTTTACAATAGAAAGAAATTACCACATTTGTATGAGGACTGGTGTGTTCAAGAGACAAACAATCTGAAAAAACTGTGGAATAGGAACAGAAGAAAAATTTGTGATGACATAAAATTATGCACAGGAAGGTAACACTAAATTCGTTGTAACAACTTGCAGAGATTATAATGAACTAAGGGGTAATAATAATAATAATAACACAGTCAATAAAAGCCTGTGCAGACAAACACAAAATAACACACCACTTTAAAAGAAAAAAAAAAAATTACAAGAAACCTTGAAAAGGATGGGCTCAAAATTATGTACTACAGCCTGGATAAGGGAGATAATTTTTTTCTCTAGATATCTTTTTTGAAAGCCTTATCTAACTAATTAACACCAGTCAAAAAAAAGTTGGCAGAATGTTAACACTGAATAAAGAGAGAATACAAAACTAAGGGGAAGCTAATGCTATGCCTTTTCACACACACTTGGTATTTCAAAATTCTGAATTCTATCCTGGCATTTCTTCATAAACGTTATCATAAAGAAGACTGTAAGAAAACAGACACAAGAAAACGGACTGGGTAATCCACAGTTTAGTTTGAGAATAACAGAGGTGAAGGAGAACACAACAAAGATTTAGAAAACTATGACCTTGCCAAGAAGATCATCAGGAAAATGACGACGCACATATTTCCACTATTTCAGATTCCATAACTTAGTAGAACCAGTGAGTGTCTTGGGCAATAGCTTTAAGTAAAAAAATTGATTACTGGAAACAGAAACTATGCAACTCATTGCTGTGGGCTGCTGCAGAGACTGGAACTGTAAGACTCTACAGGAAAATTTCTGAAGAAGAGGCTATTAAACATGATTTTCAGACTGCAATCTCTGACATGGGAGGGCCCACGAAGCTGGGAGGCCATGCAAGGCTTAAGCTGAGCCTCACCTCGAGCTGCCTCACTTCCTTCACTGCTCCCAAAGCACACAGTACTGACCAGCACTGGAGAAAAGCAGAACAGGCTTACTGAGTATTCATGGCAGTTCCCTGAGACAACAGAGCAACACTTCCTCATGATATCTACTTCAGTCATCTGTCAAGGTGTAAACAAGGCAGGAGAAAATGCCAAGTTAACTGACTACAGATGAATCCATGATTTTATAATAAAAGATAGCGTACTGAACAGCAACTCCAAAGATTTCATATCCTCTCTATTCCAGGCTTTGGTCTCAATTCAAGGGAAATGTGGGCTTTGGTGAGACATACCTGGGAATCCCATATTCTAAGGCAAAATCAAGTATAGATATGGAGTTATATCTTCCTCAAACACCTTGTTAGGCTGAAAACAAACCAAATGAAAAAGAAACTGAAACGTCACATTATGAAAATAGGCAGCTGAGCTCTACCTAAGCACTTACTAACAAAGCTTTTATCTAAACTGCATCGCTCTTCTTAGCAGAAGGAAATCTTTTTATTTGAAGTACTAAGATATTTGCACTTGAAAAGCTGAGACAAAGACATGCAATTCAGATGCCTAAATGCTGGAGTTTCAATTCAGTCTAGTGATGTGTACCAGAATGTCATTAGGTATCTAAACAGAGTAGGAACAGCAAGAGCAATGAGAATAACGTGTCACAGAGCATGATGGGATGCAAGCATGGCAGAGAGCATCAGTGCTAAGTGCAGACAACTGTGCACCTGGATCCAGGCAGTAAGATGACCATCATTTTGTTTTATTCCAAGGAAAAAGAACTGCCGAAAACTAAGAGGTCTGGGCTTGCTTAAAAAATACTCATCCAACTGAGATGATTTTAGATGAAAGAAAATGGGAACTGTGTAATTATATACACTTACCTTGACAAATAGAAAGCAATCTGTGATTAGAATGTAGTAATTAGTTACAAAATGCTTCCCATGGATTTAATTACCCATCAGTCTACATGTTTCTTAATTACTTTTATCTCATTGAATCAGTAAAAATTTCTGCCTGGGGCAACTGCCACTCACTTATTTACACAGCTTCGAGTTTTTACAGTGAATATATTATAGCAACATGGCCAAACAATGCTAGAATTACAGTTTAAATTTCATGCATATGAAATTTCTCCCTCAATTTTCTATGGAAATTATTTTCTTAGATGTGAATTCAGATCTAGCTTTATTATCCATGTGTTCAGGAAGCTTGAAAACATCCAATATGTCATTTAAAAGAAATTCAAAGAAAACCCACACATTCTTAAGCAAAAAGAAAAAAAGAGCAACAAAAATACATTATATTCACATAAGTAATAAAAATGGTTGAGAGGCAAAATTGTAAGCCTAATACACACATAACTTCTCAGAGAAATGTATGAAATTTCTAAACTGAATCAAATCTTAAGATATAAGAACTTCTGAGGGAGTAAAACTGACTGCAAAACTGCCCTGTTATTGGTAACATCCTCCATCATTAGCACGTCCTCCTTGGTGTCAGTATCAGTTAAGGTCAAGAGATATGATTAAGTCACCCAACCTGCACTGGAGTATGCAACTGCCATAATGATTCACATGGACAGAGAATAATTAGGAAAAATGAAACCAAATTTGTAGTTGCAGAAGCAATAAGAATGTCTAATTTGTCTACACAAAACCCGGAAGGGTCAATTCATTTGCCTGCATATTGGGTATAGTGACTTCTGCTGTTTGCTCTGACAACAGACTCTCTGCAGCAAGAACTTTATCTTTCAATCAATTGATGGGCACAATACTCCAAATATTAAATAAATAACTATTACAGATTGCATACATTTTTATAAGGTAATGTGCAATGACAAAACTGATTTTTTTCAGAATTTATGATTAACAAAAGCATAAATATGGTTTAAGTGGCAAATGTCAAAAAGTCCAAATAATAAAAATTAATATAATTTACACTGAGAAAACATTAGAGTTATTGTAGCAAAGAACAAGAGCAAAAGGTAGGTTCCTCTAGCTGCTAACACATTACTTATTATATTTTTCTCAAATAAACTTTCCTAAATGGCTACTATCCTGAAGTCTGATAAAAACAATGCCTTCTCTAAGGAGGGTTTGCTTTGCTTGGTTTTTGTTTTGGGGTTGCTATGCTCTTTTTTATTTTTCAAAAACATGATTAATATATCCTAGTGGACCTTTTCTGTCTCTCTATGCCAGCATTTCTGTAATTTCTCTTTCACCTTATTATTTCAGACACCATCAATTTCATATCAGATTAGCATATGCTTATAAATTAATGAAGAATAAAAATATTAAAAATTGTCTATGAGATGCTATGTTACTGTGTGCTTTCCAAAATGTTTCTCTATCATTTTAAGTTTTATTTTTTTAAAAAATGTAACGTTGTCAAAAAAAGGCAATTCCAGGATATGCCTTTAGTCTTATCAATTCAAGTGTGTATAAAAGACTGCATCTCCTATACTATGTTTTTATTTCTAGAAAACACACCAGCTTAGATTTATTTTCTCATGCATATAGGTATAGAAAACATTTCCACTAGAGTAATGGAAAAGGTGTTGGGAGTAAAAGCTTCTAGCAAGAAAAAAAGCAAAATCAGTCCTTGCACATCAGCAGGGATGCTCATGGCATCTTGTGGAGAAGCAGCAATACGAAGCAGCGAGGTCAGCCGGCTGAGGCTAAGTAGTAGCAAACATCAGCCGCAACCTTTGAGGACCTGGGACACCTCATCTGCCTGACATAACCTCCCTACCCTCTGCTGGGCTCCTTTACACCTGGAGCAAAAAGTCCCAAGCTATTGGTGTGAGTCTGAAAATGCACATCTCAGTCCTGTCATCAAAAGCCAGATTTTTCTCGTAGCTTTAGTAGTTAAAAATCAATGAGTAAAGTAATCTTAATGTGCAAAAGTTGCAGGTCTATTGAATTATTAATAAGCAATACAACTGTAAATGCTTTTGTTCACCATTCTTCAGTGCACTTGCAAATGATTTCAAAACGAAAGGTGCTGAAGCATGAAGATTGTAGGCAGCCATTGCTTTTTGAAATCACAGTGCAGGGAATTGGTGGAATTCTTGCCTGCCTGGGTTATAATCAGACATTGTGAACTTTCCTTGAAAGCAGACTTCAAATTCACAGGGGTCCCCAGCCTTCAATCAAGAGAATGCTTGAAACGACCTCCATCTGCCATTTTAATGTATTCTTCCCAAAGACTTCCATAAATATTTAATATAAGAAATGCACTGTTTAAACACAATGAGTAGCTTGTGAAATTAAAATTGGCTGACGGATTACACGATATAATACACAGTAAACAATGGTAGAGAAACCATAGGCAGAGCCACACACTTTCCTTCTGCTCTTCAACTAAATGAATCAGAAAGGGATGTGAAGGCAAATTTCATGACACCCTTATTAAAGACATAGCAAGCCTTGTACAGCAGCCTTAATACAGAGCATGTCCCTAATCTCATATGTGCACGGGCACATAACAGACACTTGCCTGTCAGCTGGAGAGAAGAAATATACAGAATCTTTTCTTTTTTTTTTTTCTGAATTGCTTCTTTGCAAGGCAGTAAAAGCCTTCCTCCCCAGCCTCTTCAAAGCCCTACAATGACAAAGCTGGGAAGACAAAGCTCTGTCCAAGATTTTAAGTTGGGGCTTAAAAGGGTGCATAATTAAACGACCCAATTTTGAAAAACACTACACATCATATGACACTAAACCCATAGCAAATGCTTTGGAGGCTGCCTGACACAGCCTCAACCAAATCACTGAGACAACTGCATTAGCAAATCTGTCAACAAAGCACATCCTGGCAGTTTTTTCACACATTTGCACTTTCTGGAAAAGCAGCTGTATGTAATTTACAAAATTCCCAAATTTAAACATTCACAAGGAGCTTAGCAATGTATGCTGCCTGCTGTGTGTGCCTGCATTTGATATTTACATACAGATACATATACACATATATATACAGGAAAAGACACAAATTTATTTCTACCCTACCACATTCACTCCTTATAACAGCTGAAACATCTAAATATAAAAGCATAAATACTAAGAATATTTGTATGTTTGCAACCCAAAATTACACCTCTTAAATATTTTGAAATACATCTGTGGTACATAACATCAGAATGTACTTTTCCACTCCAACCTAGAGTGTTGCTTTATCAGTATATAAGTGAGTATTGCTTCTGTAAGAAAAACAGTTCTTTTCTAGAAAATATCATGCCCTTGGTAGGAAAAAAAAAACTAATCCAGGACAATTTTGAAAACTATGCTTATTCCTACATGGAAATGTGTATCTAGGTAAGGCTTAACTCCATGAAGACCCAGATATGACACAAATAGAGGAATTCACTGAAGAAACCAATCCTAACATAACTTGTGTGTGTGTGTGTGTGTGTATATATAAACACACACATATGTGTTCATGTGACATGTATATACATTAGTTGTTTTGCAGATTTCTCAAATCCAGCACCTCATAATTCTGTGAAAGCACCAATAAAAACACACATACAGCAGTAAACCACTGTAAAGTCCTAATTTTTATAGTAACTTTTATACCTTTTTAAATAAATCAAAATAAATTTTAAAGCACATGAATTTTAGGCAAACAAACTTTTCTATCAGATCTAATTTTTTTACTAGTATCATTTCAATTCCTGCTTACCTACAATATCAGAAGACACTCCTTTTCTCATTTTTAGAACTCAAAACTCTTGAAGCAAGTAACCACATTTTATTTAAAAGAGAAGTTACAGATCATATTGATACCTACCCATCGCCAAAATCAATCCTTCCCAACACAACTGTCAAGATCTAAATACTTCAAAATGTAATTAATTATAAATTTTATACTTTGTATAACTCTAAAACTCAGTACATTTATTTTTCTCAAAAATTCACAAAATTTCACAAAAATTTACTTTACTCTCCC
The DNA here is from genome assembly GCA_013397775.1 of Eulacestoma nigropectus. NCBI lineage: Eukaryota > Metazoa > Chordata > Aves > Passeriformes > Eulacestoma > Eulacestoma nigropectus. The sequence continues at coordinate 251,912 of VZTE01004120.1, read as the reverse complement.
CCACTCTCTCTCTGGATACACTTGCCTCTCAAAAAGCTCACTGAGATTATCACACCAAATATATTTTCTGTACCATATGCAAACCAGAGTCTTGGAATCTAGGTAGATCATCCACTAAATAAGGCTTCTAATGACTCTTCATTCAAGGACACAAAACCAAACCAAAAAATCCTATTATACATTCTTTGAAAACTATTCCTGATTCTCTTACCAGCCATCACTATATACAACATACAAGCATGTACACACGTGTGATGACATCTATCTTTAACAAAAAGCAGTTTCTGGAAGAGAGAAGAATGTGTGACAGGGCTCAAGATGATAATAAAGATAGCATTTTAAATCCCTGAACAAGTTTCAGTTCAGCCTGAAGCAGCATTAGATTCTAAAAAAATACAGAGTAATATGAAATGATGGAAAACGTCTGGTTTTCCAAGTTTTACTCACAAACATATATTGATGGGTTGTTGGTCAAAAAAAAAAAAGGGGGG
>VZTE01004120.1:124125-251324 GCA_013397775.1 Eulacestoma nigropectus | reverse complement strand
GGGGGAGGGAGGTAGGAAGGAAGGGAAACGTAGTAATCTTTAGAAGAAGGAGAACAAAAACAAGTAACCCTGACCATGCAGAAAAAGAGAGAGGAGGCAGAGTAGGAGGAATGCAAAAGTCACAGAATAACAGAGGTCATGAATCTGGTGTTTCCTAGTGGCTCAGAGCACTAAATCTGAATTTATTGTTGACCCCGGAGAGTAAAACTGTTCTCCAGTTGTTCAGACCCATCAAGCAGATCATAAAAATTAAGATCTATAGAGATGCTCCTACTTATAAGGGCAACTGCTCTTTATCATCTTCACTACAATTAATTCAAAATATTTAAAGAAGTCCATGAACTAGGAAATTACTGCTTTCAAGAACAGATTACAACATTAGATAGCAGGGGCTTAATTTGCATTGCTGACAAGAAAATCCAGAAAACTCATTAATTTTACAACAGATACAACTCCTTATTTCATTACCTTGTTAACGTTTTTTTCTGCTTTATGTCTTCTTTTTCGAAGAAGAGCCTTGCTTCTCTCTCATTTAAACCTAATGATCTGGTCCAACAAAACCACTTAGCTACATTCATCTGGAATGAGTTTCCTGCAAGCTGTAATAAGTAAGCATCTAGCTACAACTACCAACGCACTGACACTCAAAAAACACGCAAGTTTTTAATGTCAAAGAATATCACTTACATGTTATTTCCTTTTCGAGATATTTGTAAGACAGTTAATAACTTTAAGTGCCAGAAGCAATCCAATTATGGGGGTTCTTAGGATGTTAAATTGTTGAAATGCTTATTAACTTTTCCTTCCTTGCAAGTGAAATGTAAAAAACATAATTTTGGAGAATTAAGCCATCATATCACTTGAAAAAATTATCAGAAGCCCCAAACAATGCTCCCAAAAGTATAATCTGAAAACTAGGTTTCTTCTCTTGCTGGTAGAAGCCTTTGCCTTGAGGGAGATGAAGACTGACAGCGGAGGCACAAATTTTGGCACCCTCACAGCTGGCAGCACAGGCCACTTAAAGAAGAGGTGCTCAATAATTGTTGTTTTAAATAAGTAGTGCCTGTAGACAGCAACTTACAGAAAAAGCAGTGCTTAAGCACTAAGTTGCAGTTACTTTTATGCCAAGTTAGAATAAAATAGCTGGACATAATTTCTATCAGAGGGACACAGACACATAATTGAGCAGATACCATGACTGCATACTTACATGATTCTGCCAGTCCAAAGAATTCACAAACATCATATTATAGAACATAAAGTGTCAATTCTCCCATTTATAAGAAAATAAAAAAGGCAGAATCAGTGCTGAATCAGGGGACAGAAAACACCAGGCTGGGTGGTGCTATGCTGAAGATGCATAGCAGTCTGAGGTGTCTGATACATGTCTGCTGAGGTGCAGCTGTCTTCCAAGAAGCCAAGAATTCAAAAAAAAGTCAACAAATCTCAAATAAATGCTTATTTATGAAAAAAATCACAAATATGATGAAAATTAAAAGTAGTACTGAAGATCAAGAGTCCAATACAATAAACACCAAAGGCAAAATCATTTGTTGGTATTCTCAACATGCAAAATGTACTAAATTTATCTCAGAGCAACTGGGAAAACATATATTCTGAAAACTATTCTTGCCTTAATAATGTCAGGTGTGTATGAAATCTTGCTGACTTATGAATCAAAGTCCATCTTTTCCCACCAGGTCAATATCCAGGACAGAAGTGTTTAATCTGATTTGTGGAACAGTAGAGATACTCAACAGGCCTATAAATTCACATTACTTAGTACCTTAAAATGATATATTCTGTCAAAGAAAATGATGCCAATAGTAGAAATTTCCCAAGAGACTTGGTAATAATCATCAATAAAAGCAATTGAAACAAACTAACTTCAGAAAAATAATAAAATACTGTATTAATAAAAGTTGCCAAGGAATAACTTGTTTGTTTTTCCCTGAAACATTTTAAACTTGTTCTGGGCAAACCATTTCCCCTCTCCCACCCTTTTTAATTCTTGTTTTCAATTTACCACTCACTTGGAAAAGTGACCTTACTTTTACCCTGCATCTCCCTCTGGTGGTTTCCTTTTCTGTCTATTTAAACCCAATTGTAGTAAGGAGATTCTTCTTGCCTTGCTCTAAAGCAAAACAGTTTTAGGTTTCAACTATTTTCATCTCCTTCCCCTTTCACTAGAGTTAAACTAACACAATTAAACTGAAGTTGTCTAACTCAGCTCTGCTTCCCCCACTGTCCCTGCCAAGTGTTCTTTGTTGTTTCTCTGCTTCTCTTTGTCCAGCCACTCCTTCAGCCATACCCATGAAAATCCATCAGTTCTCTGAGAGAGGGAACTAGCAGGATTACAAAAGCACGCAGTCCATACTGCAAACATTAACGCTCTCTGAAGTATTTCCTTACACGTATCGGCGTTACTGCAGTTGTCTGCTGATGAATTTGCATCACCGAGATTTACAAATCAGAATTGCCAGTACTCCCATGCTGCGGATCGACAACAAAATGTAAAGGTTTTACTGACACAGTTCAAAGAAGAGATGTGAATCAGCCAACACCGGCCCTCACACTTCTAAAGGACGTCAACCTGTTTGCTGACAGAATATAAAGGCACACGCAGAGGAGGAGAAATGGAAAATGTAAATCTCAACTAGCACTGAAAACCTGCTCCTACAAAAAATAACACCAGCAAAGAATGCATATAACTGTCAAATTTGCTACAGGTCATATTTCTTTATCTGGATTGTTTTGGTTTTCTGTCCTTGTAGAAGTTTATTTTCATCACTATTTTTATATGGAGAATATTGCCAACAACATCTGATGCTTTTTGAACTTCAAAAGAATAAAGCCAAAGTAGCCAAGAACATAGGGTAACATTTTGATAGGCTTTCTAACACTTACCACTTTTTAACTATTAACGGTTTAAGTTGTTAAGTCATTACAGATGGTTCTGAAACTTTTATCCAATACCTAATTTTCCTTAACTTGGTTATATTAAAGTAATTTACTTTCCCTAACATGTACAAATAGTTTCTTACACTGAAGAGTCACTTAAGATAAATGATTCCTCATGGAATCATGGCAGCAGAGAGCAGAAATCACTGCTGTAGCAAAAAAGAAATCCTTTAGAGTGACTGATGAGAAACTAACTACACAAATTGTTTCAACTCAACGAGAAAGATTCAGGAAAAATATTCACCAAGAGGAACACGAGAGCTTTCCTGCTTCAGTAAAATATGGTAAACAATGGACAGAAAAATAAAAGGCATTGAAATGATCACACAAAGTCTTTTCAAATTGTATCTAACATTAACACCATCCTCCCCTCACTTTTATGCTCCCGAGACACACATCAGTGTACCAGAGAAGCATCAATCATCAAGCAAGAGAAAAACATAAAATCTATCAAACTGTAGGGTGGTCTTTTCTCAGGAAAACTGTCAGAGCATTTCACTTTGATCTTTTTTTTTTCTCTTTCAGAAACAGACCAGGAAAACTTCTCCACCCTATAAAAATAATAAAGCACAAAGCCACACTTTCCAGTCCAGTCCAGAAAATGATCTCCAATGAAAACTGTTTCTCTCCAAGTGACAAATTAACATTAAAAATGCTGTATCACAAATACTATAATCATAATTTCATTTGAAAGAAGAAATTTCTGCTTTTAGCATTCATCAACAAGAAAAAGGAAATAGTGTTTTAATAATGACACTAACAGACTAATTATACATCTAATTTTCAGTGTCTAAAAAACCTACAGACTTCATTTTGTCATGTCCAGAAGCCTGTAAATTGAATATAATCAACACTATAATTAAGATTTCAAAATAGCTCCTATTGTAAGAGTTTTGCCTTTGGTAATTAATTACTTTCCAGGAAAAAAAAAAATCTTCTGGGATTAAGTGACCATTTCACTCAGGAAAAAAACCAACACACACACACACATTCTCTATATATAATTTAAATAAGTCTGTATGTTCTAAATAGAAAACAGATTTCTCCTGAAAGTTTTTTTTTTTAAGCTGAAAAGTGGAATATAACACAATAATTTCTTAGCAGCATGAGAATACAACTGCTACATTTTAGTAAGAAACTGGCCACAGTCTTCTAAAGAGAGACTGCTCTGTTGAGCAGACACCTGGAATGTCACCAGTCACTTCTGGAACTCACAAATGACCTATAAAAACAACTGATCAGAAAGACAAGTCAGACGCACGGGGCCTGGGAGTGATGGGCAAAGTCTGAATCTCTGCACAAAAGTCAAGACTCTTCCTGAAGGTTTTTACACAAATTAGGTGATTAGCAGAATTTTAAAGAAAGAAGTCAACTCTAAAAAAACTGGTTCTGAATCTTTGTATGCCTACAGTGAACTGGGAGAGCAAACCTCAGCACGTAAGTCTGTATAACATCTGAACGTTTAGAAATAGCTAGAAATCCAATTATTGTTTCTACATCTCTATCATATCGAAGGCATCATAGTAAATGGGTAATAGACTGGGAGAGTAAAAATTGAGTTCATATAGAAGCCACTTTTCAAAAATCTCTGTTAGTTCTAGTATTGCCTGTCAAGTATTTACATCACCTCATAAGACACTTCCCCTCTCAGAAAAAGAATTGAGAAATGAAATTAACTCTTGAATTTACAAAATTTTATTTCCCTTATACTAGAATTCAGACAGATATGCATAAGAATTTCTTGTTATATGAAAAGGCAAATGGAACATTTTTATCATAAAAGTTTCGTTCCTGTTCCTAGCAAATAAAAATCCAAGTAATGATTAATGACTCAATATTGAATAGAATTTCACTATTTGAAATATATGGCCATTGAAGTCCCAATATACTGGCATTAAATGCATTTCAAAACCATATTTCAACAAGAATTAATCTTAGCATAAATATTTTTCTTCTATATGGAGAAGATTTTTATTGTGTGACTATTAAAAGAGCTTGTCATTCCTGGGCAATAACTGATCTATAACGTTATTCAATCACGTAATTAATGAAATTAAAAAGCAATTGCATGCAAATAGCAATCTAAATGCCTTTGCAGGTCACATACTTAAATAGTTGCTTGTTACTAGACACACAGAGCTAGGCTGATTTCACTGAAGGTGCATAAATGGTATAAGCAAATAATGGAGGCCTGAAAGGTAACTAAAAATGTTGGTGTAGTTACAAATCCAGCGACATATTTTTTCCTTGCTTATCCAAACTAAGATACAAACTGCTAGCTTAAAGCTCAGATGATGGTGAATATGGACAAGAACATCCAGTTTTACTGATTTCCCCCTCTTCCATTCTGACAGAGGAAACACAGGTCCACATGGCTGAGGGCAAATGTTCAGGTTCAGGAGGGAGAAAGGAATCCCCTATACAATCAATACATTGGCATCACCAGGGTTTTTTTACAGAGTCCTTTGAAAGTGCTGACCCAACATAGCAAGAGCATATTTTGTTCAACAGCCCAACTCTGATTAAAGGAATTATGACCAACATAAGCGGCAGAAATAATATGAAAAGTAGCGTGTCAGTACCTAGTGTTAAAGAAAGTACTTGCTGAATGAGATAAAATTCTGATACAGTTTACAAATGCAAATATGGAAGGACTATAGAAAACCTCATTCCAGAAAATCTAACAGCTCATCAGATCTGTGTGAAGAAGCCTTTTATACTTATCCCTCAAGTATTTTTAATTCTAGTTGGGCAAATAATTATCAGCTCCACATATGACGTTTTACATAGATGGAAACAGAAAACTACAGAAAAACTTCACAGAAAAATTTTAGTAAGTCCTTTATGCTTGAAAGAGAAGCCCACAAAATTGCTCAGAGAGCTCTACAGCCAGTAGTACAATCTCATAAACTCTTGATTGAGTTTTTCAAACTTAAAAAAAACCCTATAGAATTCAGAAGAGGCAGGAGATGTACTCCTGAGCCAAAGAATCCTCAGCAGACTCACAGCACCCCAGCAGAATCCCTCCTTTTGCTACTCAGAAAATTTGCCTGAAAAGGAAAATTTAGAATGAAAAAAGCTTGTGAAAATTGCAAATTTGAAATACAAGAACAACACGCTGGACAGCAGTACAACTACCATGCATTATGTACAGCTGCAAAAGTCCTGGAAGACCACACAGAAAAATGGAAAGAAAGAGGTGGGTTTAAGAAACTGTTGCCTCCTAATTAATTACTTTCCAGGATGAAAAGAATCTGGTATACATGAAAAAAACTGCAGTAAGCAGTCACAGAGCCCTGTCTGAGCAGTTTATTGCCATAAAATAGAAACAGATTCAATGTCACAAGTTGTGTATGTTCTTACCAAAATACTAGTTACTTCCCCAAAACCAAGACTTTACTATTTTGAACCAGGAGGGAACGCTGGAAGTACTAAATGCTGTAAGTATTTCCAATTCTAAGAGTTTACAAATTATCAATATATACCTTCTATAGAAATGACACTAATCAAAATGCATAAAAACAATAACAACAACAACAAAACCCAAAGAAACTCATCTATCTATGCAGTATAAATGTATATGCAGTCAAAAGTGCATGTGTTCTGCCAGGACATAGACAAATATCAGAATTACCTCATCAGCTGTAATTTTCATTTGTGAGAAGTCAGTCCAAGGCAGACTCAAGTTACTTCAATTTAGATTCATCTGCAACAAGACAGTCTGAATCCTGTATCTGCCTATGCTACAGTGAAGTTGTAGCACTTCTCACACATGCAAAGCTAATATATTTATGAAGAACCAACACAGAGATAGTAATACGTAGATCAACACTTCAGTTATAACTATGAAAACCCCTTCTTATGGAAACAGAAATGTTACATCAGTACATTTGAAACTGAAGCCTAACATGAACTTTATGAAGCTCAAAATCCTGGAAAATGGAAAGAGCTATATATTACATACATTGTGCTTTTCTTATCCTTATTAGGTCTTATATTAGCTGCAATTAAGTATTTCAAGATAATAATGATACAACTATGATTTACTCTACTAACTACACTGGAGTCAGACACTCTTAAGATCATACAGAACTCAGTGGTTTATACTGAAGCTTTTTATTGCTGCTTCTATTAAAACTACATTTGTTTGCTTGTATTGACGGGTTTGGGGGTTTTGGTGCAGCTAAAGATATGTAAGGTTTTTTGTTTGTTTTTAACCATGTGAATATGGGACTGACAAGGACTTGTAACATCAGTCCAAAGGACATAATTAAACCTTTAAAACTAAAAGGCAGGTATGCACAGGCTGTCTCTGGAGATTCAAAACAGTGCACTGAAAAACTATTAGCCATTACAAAGCCTACTCTATGATACAAAATAGATGATCAGCGTAAGTCCTACACACTTGCTCCTATATTCTCTTGTTCAAAACCATTAGTTGCCAGTAAACAATATTAATAAACACCTTGTCATATGACAGCTTGGAGACATAATGACTGGATAGCCTGTCAAGACCAGCAGCAAATAAACCCAAATGGTAACTTCCAGTGAAACCACATTCTTAAATTCAAGGTTCAAGGATAGCAAACAAGACAAACAAAACAAAAAAAAGCAACAAATCATCAAAAGATATGCTAATAGCTCTGTAGCGCTCTGAACCACAACAACTTAAATACCAGCAAGTATTGGTTTGGTAAAAACCAAACAAGTGAATTTTCTGCCACCTGACCTACATTAGTTATTCACAACTTACTCATGAGCAGTAAAACCTATTTACATGTCTGCTGTCTAAGACAAATAGGAAGAGTTGTTTTCCCATATATTTTCCAGTAGTTACAAAATTCAACTATACAGTCTTTTATACTTTCTACCACAGAGCTTATTTACTTCTTCAGGTTTTAGGACATATGGATACAATGGAACTCCAGCATACATTCAAACAGTTCCCTGTGGTTTATGACAGACAGTGTGCATGATCCTTGGGTAGCTTTAATAAATTTTAAAGTTTGGATAAAATAAATTTGCACCTACAAATGGACTGTTTTAGATGCTAAGCCCTGCAGCTACCCCTAACAAACACCTCGCAATGAGTTTAGCATTTGCACAGGGAGATTATCACAGTAGGCTCCTTGACACAGCAGAGCTCACAGTGATAAAAAACAAAACGCGTCTTCCCCTTCTCCCTGGGGGTGTGCTGGATTCTGAACCATTAGCAAATACAACTCCATTATGTGGGAAGGAAGTGGGAAATGGTTGTGCTCTGCAGGTGTTCAAAAATACATTTTCAGTAAGGGAGCAGATGCTTGAAAAGAAACAATTCAAGTAAGCACATGGCACCATAATCAGTCTTACTACTGTATTTGAAAGCAACTGTCTTCCTCTCAAATATACAAGTTACTTGCTTTTGGCATCACACGTATTTATTGCACCTGCAAGTGCTTGAATATATTACACTTCTACATTTCAATGTATGGTTCTTTTAAAGCAACAGAACACAACAGATCACAAAAAATGATGAACAAGTCACGAGCCTGGTCACAATAAACCTTGTCAATTTACAAGGCACAGGGAGTTGCCTAAAATGCATTTTAATTTTCAAACTTTAATGCCATTAATGTATACAGAAAGAGGTGTAATAAAATACCATGATCTTCATTTTAGATGTTTCTGCTACCTTATATTGCCAGACAATTGCTTGTTTTTATACTCTGAATATGTGAAACATCCATTGTTACAGAACATTTTGGTTCAATTCATTTTGAGGAACCAATAAACCCAGAGAGATACAAAATGCATAAATAACTGTCAGGAAAATCAAGCTCTTTCCTTGCAAATGTAAACCCAACAAAAACTGCATCATTCAAAAAACGTTGAGTAAAATAGATATCTCTTAGGCAGAAACTCTGAAACAAAAACCTAACTTATTTTCTCATTAGCTGCACTTATCAATGCACTTTTCTTTTACACAGAAACAGACCAAAAGGTTACAGGACAGCACTATGCATGACTACTGCCTTTTAATAAAGTTTCCCTTTCTTCTGAATACCAGAACTTGAGGACTTTTAAATAAGGCACTTAGAACCTGTGACCAAAGCCTCAATTAGTATTAAAGGCATCTAAAGGGCATCTAAAAGTGTTGATTTATGATTAAATGATCTAGCCGGTAGTTCCAGTCAATGCACTAAGAACTGAAGAGGTCAGGAGACAGAACTATCCTGTCTATTCCCAGGTGGCCTTTGCAGGTAAAGAGAGAAGGGTATGATTGGGCCAGAAATAGTCTGCCTCTTGTCATACTAAATTCACACTTAAGGAGAGACATCAGTCCGCAACTGCTGTTCTGATACTTCTTGTGAATAAATATCCAATCATTGCTTTTTTGCTTCGTTTTGCTTTTTAAAACTGTTTAATAACTTTCCTAAGAAGAAATTTTTTACTACCTTAGGATCTGTTTATCATTTTACACTTTGTAAATTAGGCATTTCCTGTGCCTGCATATATGTAGCTTCTTTGCATTAAGAACTTTCTCTTTTTTATTTCTCTCAGATAGTACACCCTATCTAGGCATGCACCTGCCTTTATGCTAATAAAAATCACTTTTAAGCTGAACCAGTTCCTCCTTCCTTTTTCACTCAGACTGACATCATAACCCCAAATGGAAAGTTTAACTTCCTTATTCCTTCCTTTCCAGTTTTTTTTCAGGTCCTCTAGGGACTCTCTCCACCATGACTGTCCCCTAGAGTAAATTCAGTGTAAGAACAGCTGCTTCTTTCATCTATTTGAATTCCTCCAACATCCTAAACCATTTTTACTCTATACTGATTTTTTATATCTATTTCTAATAGGCCTACAAATGACACTATCAACTTTGAGAGTAACTACAGCACTCTTTTCCAACCTGTTAGGCTCTGAAATAGATACTGTGCTACCAAATCAAATTTTCACTAAGTTCCAACCATCTTTCAGCAGTGTCAACATTTTAATAGGTCCATATTCTTATTTCAAGAACTTCTGTTTCAAAATTCAGGATAACTGTTGATAACTAATTTTCCAGATTACCGTTCTATGTTCTTTACTTGCATCTATCTGCCACTAGCATTTACTCTACCCGCAATCATAGTCTCCCTCAGATGTTACTCATATTCTGAAACACACCAGATAGGTTTAATAATCTAGGCCATTCACTGCCCACTGTTTTAAAATTCTGTTTGCAGTGCTCTCAGAAGGACTTAAATTTATTCTCACCACAGTTAATTACAGCTACAGCTCCTTTAACATATGAATGATGTGCAAAACCCTACAAAGTCCCAATAACAAAGAAATTAAAATTATTAAGTTCATTATGCTGAAGCATAATGAATTCTCCTGTGGTTTACCAGCTGTCTACATTTGACTCTTCCCTAAACAGTACTATTGATATATAAACACTTTGTACACAACTATGCATTAAGAAAGAAGTTGTAAAAAGTGGGTGCCTTTTAAAAGTAAACATTTACTATGCCATGGTACTGACCTACAGTGGTATTTCCTATGCTTAGTACACATAGTGCAGTGACATATTTTTCCACTGTAACTGTTTATCATTAATGTACTTCTGTTTCATAAGGGAAGGGTAACAGCAAGAAAGTCTCTTTCCATCATTCGGTATTGATAAGGAAGCAATCACAGTCCTTTATAGAAACAATAAAGCTGAATTGCTTTCTATTCTGTTCTCTCTCCCCTTCCACCTACTGCTACATTGCCATAAGCCACACAAAGAAGTTAATGTTTTCTAAGTTAAACAACTGGCTGTCTGCTTATCTGGAAACTTCAATGTGGTGGTGCAACTTCCAGCTACCTGTGGGCGAGCACAGTGCCTAGCAACCCTGCAAAGCACACAGGCTCCAGCTTTAAGACCTGTCGCGTGCCTCAGAGTGAACATTCCCAGCCTGAGTGGGCACTGCCAGCCCACTGTCCTGCACTGTCTGTGTGCTCTGTGAACTGCGGTTCCAAACAGCCGATAAAACCAAGCTGCACAAGGAGGATGAAGGGGGAAAAAAGCAGATATCTGGGCCAGGGCCAGGCCCACCTACCGGATAATCCCAGTTTACATCCGACAGCTGTTTATACTTACCTGATGTGCGGCAGGTGCGGGACACAAGGGTCACAGAGCCCTGCAGCACCTGCTGCCTCCACCCCTGCTCAGGCCACCAGGCAGCACCCAGCACCTCCCAGCAGCTCCGCAGGCTCCTGGCAGCGACTCCTAGGGAGCGTGGCCCACTACCCTGCCCTTGGCTCACGGAGGTGGCTGGGAAGCAGCCTGTGACACCCAGATGAAGGACGTCGCTCTTCAGGAGACATCAGCACGTAGGAACTTCCAGCCCATCATGGCCCTCTCAGTGCCTCCTCCAAAACACACTCAGAGAATCACTCTGGCTGTGGGGAGGAAAAGCCAGCTGCTGGTGCTCAAACATTTCCTTTGGCTTGATCTTAAAAACCACAGAAGGTTTTTTGCTTTACTATGCCCAAATTGCACAGTGAGCACAATTTTTGGAACAAGTTCTCAAGGAAAAATAATAATAGTTTAGGTGCAACAGACAGAGGGCTGGAGATGTCACCACTCCTTGTTCCAAGCCAGCTGTTTAATCATCACTGTTGTGCTCATTTTGGTGCCCTTCTAATGCCCTGTCTGTCACATACAGTTCTTGCTACACGAAGTATTACTGGCAATGCTATGTTACAGCCAACAATACTTTTTAACATTTCCAGCCAGCCATAGTCAACAGCCTTTATTGAACAGAGCTGGAAGATTGTCTTCCTCTTTCACAGGTAAAGCGTAAGTGTGGAGGACGTGTCAAAACTGAGAAATTAATGACCAGGCCTAAACTTTACAAATGTGCAGGACTAAGGCAACATAGAAAGAAGAGGGGAGAAAAAAAAAAAAACAAAACAACAAAAACCCAAAACAGACATGATGGCCACAGGCGCTACTTTTATACAGCTCCATGGGATGTTGCTTTCATGAATGTCATTTAATGAACTAAACTTATTTCACATACAGCTCTGAACAATTTTGTTTGAAAATTGCCTGGAAGTCCATGAGTTTATTTCTTGGGCAGGTAACTGAACAAAGCCCTCTGCTTTTCTACAGGGGAATCACAGAGCAAGTACCTCCAGATTAAGAAAGAGAACCCAAGGTCCTTTGATCTAGTATCTCTCACTTCCATCACCACAAGGAAAGAAGGGGGGGGAGAAACAAAGAAAAAAGCTGATGGGTTTAGAGCAAAAAAATCAGGCTTCACCATTAATACTGTGAGTTCTACAAAAGAAGAGGGAGCAGTAACTGCTTATACTCAGAGGTTGAGCTGCACACATTGTCTGAAAAACATTTGTTCAAAGTGGTAAAGAGGGATGGTAAACCCAGCCCACACTGCAGTGCATTTGGCCAAATTCCCAGATATATTAATTATAAAATGCACCCATTTCAACTAGTCCCTTGCCCAAATGACACAAGTACATAATTCCAAAATTGATACATCCAGAGGGACAAAAAAAAAAAAAAACACCACACCTCTAGATGCTATCAAAAGAAAAAAGAGAAAAAACATGGAAGCACAAGAACACTGTGGAAAAACTAAAAAGTAAATAAACCTCACTTAAGTACATGGAAAGACTTTTACTGTTAGAAGAATCAAACCTTATATAAACCCACTAAGAACCCAAGGAGAGAGAGCTTTTACATCATGGTGTTAAAGATATGAAACTTACCTTGTTCAAGTACATACCTTAGTCCAAACAGCGTAATCAGTAATAACACAAAATTAGCAAGCCAACTTTTTGAAGCATTTCATTAAGATGCAGCACTTAGTTGCACCATGGTTACAACAATTACATGAACCATTCTGAATGGCTAAGTAACCAAAAGGAGCTGATAGGACCGGAATAGGACCAGAATACATTTGTCACAGAGTACTTCAAATGACAAACTGAAATTTATCCATGATGGCAGTGAAAACAGGAAAAGATACTCTAAGTGTTCAGCAATATTTCATATGGAAACTATGAAAATAAGAAATACAATACTTGAAAAGAAATCCAAAAGTAATCTTGCAATTAAACCTGAATTATTGCAATCAGTAATCCAATTAGAAAAAGGAAGTTTCCAAAAATCAGATTATGTAAATTTGGTTTACATCTATGCATTTTACATAGTAGTAACATATATTCTTAACACTATATCATAATATGATATAAAGAAACTCCTCTCACTTTATAATATCAAATTAACTGTAATTTATAGATTTCTAGTAGTAAATTGCCCAGGGGGGTAGGGAGGTATATCCTACCAGTTACCTCTTCTGACTGAACAGGTTAACATGCTTTGCAGCCTGCACTGCAGGTAAAGAGCTACGACACCCCTTGGATTAAACCAACTGATGATGAAAAGATCCCTTCACAGAAAGACCTTCAAAAATCTGTCCCTGCCTGAGCAGAAGGTTGGGACCAGAGAATATCCAGTGGTGCCTTCAGCCTCAACCCTGCAGTGATTCTAGAAAATAAAATTCTCCCAGCTTCCACATAGGAAAACATGACATCACCTCAGGTGTTACTTGAAGTGTGGCAAGATGCTATGAAGGTAGTGTCATGTTTATTTTCATTTATAAACTCTGCTAGGGAATTTTCTGAATACTTTGGGGAAAACAGATGGATTTACGCTGATTTTAAGTATCTCAGTTAGGTATCTGAATAAGAAGATTATTTACCTATTCAGTCAATGGAGACTGGGCTTTAGTTCTTAATTCCTACACATGTTGGGTAGGTAACCTAAGTGCATAGCATACTAAGAGAAGCCAGGAAGCAATTCTCTTGGAACAAAGTATGTCATTTTAAAAAATGAAACCACGGTAAATAACTTTCACTGTGTTTGAAATTCTGCTTTCTTGTGCCATTTTCTGTCAGTTTGACAAAAAGCTTGAAGAGCTCTGCAAGATACAGACTTATGCACATCAGGCCAAAACAAGCTCAATTACACACTGAAGTCAAATAAATGCATCTTTAAGACTGAAATCCACAGCATCAGATGAAGTCTACCAACATTATCTTTCCTTTACACGTTCATTTTAATGGCAAAAAATCCAGCTGCATCTCTTTGTTGAGAATAAAAAAACCAAACCACTACTTAAAGTGGAAGAGCAAGATTCAGAGAACAGTGGAAACATTTAAGACTTGCAGAGATTTTGTAGGATTTAATTAAAAGCTGCAAGACATACTTACAGATAGGTCTTTTAAAAAGAATTCATGCCTCTGGCATGTAGTAATATATAAGACTTCAGCCACTCAATAGTTCCTTGTATTAGTGCCCAGTTTGTCTTACTGTGCATACATTATGGTTAATATTAAATGATTTCATCTTTAATGTGTACCTGGGGGGAGGGGGGAGCTGCCCACTGGGAGGAGCTTTTGTGCCACACTAGCACATATTTCTGCCTTCTACAGCCTTGTCTGCATCAGAAATCTGGAACCAGAAATTCTCCAGAAGTAATCACAAGAATGACTGTGACAAGTAACACAGGTCAGGTATTCTTAAACAATGCCGTCATCGTAATATCTTCAAAGATTTCTTGATTTCTAAATTTCCTCTTAGTCATGTCTTAGTCAAGATTGACACAGGACTAAGACAGTCTAGCCAGGAAGCAGCCTAGATAATTACATATACCAAAACAATGGAAGAATAAGTTTGTACTTCTTTTTCCAGTGGGCATACTCGATAGCAACCTGGATGCATGGTGCTATTTAATGATGGCCTGTTAGCATGCAATGTATACCACATTCAGGAAATTATTAAGGATACTAATCACCACACAGACTAGTTTTAAAATTAACATACTAGGAGCAGCCCTCTAGTGTGTTCAGACAATGAGTCAGCTTCTAAAACCAGAACAGAAGCAGCTAATACAAATGAAATGCTAATTTTTCCCCAGACAGTGAAGCAACACTCTCTGTGTATCCCAGTTCTTTTGTAGTATGTGAACATTTGAGTTTATTCTCTCAGACTACAGCATGGACCCTTGGAGAGTTTCTCGCTATTTCTTTCCCATCTGAATCAGCACTGGAAAAAAAGAAGGGTCAAACCTTACATTTCCACACACACAATTAATTGTACACAAGATGTGCATTTCCGCAACTCTTAGAACCCACACATTGCAAATGCCACAAAAATAGCTCCAATTATTCTTTAGATGTTCTCTCAGCACCAAAATAAGCAATGCAAACTTGTTTGTCTATCTCCTCTTCACCCTCACTCACAAAACTGTATCAGCACTTTTGAGTGCTGAGGAGTAGCTATGCTCTATAATAAGAGTATGCAGGACACCACCTTCCTCAACAGACCTACTTTCCTGTATGTATGGAATACAAATTGAAACTATTCCTCTCCCCTTACATTCTTAGATCATACTCCAAAAAGAAGAAAACATTTTTTTCCTACAACCAATGCATTATCAGAAGGTATGAACCAAACTTTAGTCCTGCATACCTAGGAACTATCTCACATGTAGTATGGCCCCGCTCTACACACAGGTACTTAATACTGTTTTATATACTCTGGTACATTTGTGCAATACAGTCACATTCTGATTACAGTAAGGTTGGGGAAGTACCACAAAATGTATTTGGCCAGCACAGCTTACTGCTTACAATGTAGATCAAAAAGCGCACAACTTGACATTTAATTCCCTAAAAGGAATATGATTGTGATAAGTGGAAAACTAAAGATTTTATTCTGAATCATCTAAGGACAGACCTAGTAAAATCAGAAATCACCACAAAAACATAATAAATTAAAATTCCATATTAGAAGTATCTGTTAGAGAAAAGAAGTCAGCAGGTCCTCTACACGTACTCTTCAAGTTAATACCTTTTGGCAGGATGAAGCTGTTCAAAGAAATAAAACTGAAATAATAACCACTGCAATGGTATTAACAGACTTTTTTTCAGGCTGCTTTAATCTTATAGTCTGTCCAAGAAATTAGCAGAGTACATACATGTGACTTACTGGCAAAAAAGAAAAAGTAAGGTAATTGAGCCAAAATTATTTTTTTATATCATTGCTGCCCTCTTCTGGTTTAAAATTTCTCATTCTCCATACTGCATATACTAACTAATCCATCTCAACTAATTACATTACATTCATATGGAACATGTTCAGAATTAAATTAATTTAGTCTAACACACAAGCAATTCTGGCATGCTAAGAGTCCCACACACCTTTAAATATTATAATTTGAGAGTTGTGACTTAAAACCTATTATTAAAATTGATTGCTAGTATAATTTTTAAAAATTAACTGTTACTTCAAAGTACAGGAGTCAGCTTTGACATCATGACAGGTGTCAACTTAAGGTTATCAGGAAAACAGAAAACCAACAGAAGAATTTGAAAATGCTTATTCAAAAGAAGTATAAAGAGAAGACAGAATCAAATTTTGTATCTATTCAGGCACAGTTTTCACTTGTTCCATTACAGAAATATATCCAGCAAATCAAATTCAATATAAACACAGTAATTCATAATTAGAAGAGTTTATTGTGTGTTTTATTGTGAACGAAGCACTTTTCGTATTGCCAAGACCCAGAAAACCAGGCAGACATAAATAACATCTACCATTCTTCCTTGCCAAAGTACCAAACATCTCAGTACAGAATTCCAGAATAAAAACAGTGAGTACAAGTTTAGGTGTTGCTCAAGGGCTCAAGGAACTCAGCATATTTTGTCTTCATGATGCATGTAGCATTGTCCATTCTCCTCCTTCTCCTATATATGTTCCCATATATACCTTTCCTCCCACTAACTTGGCATCATAACTTCTCTCACCTTTTGCTGCTCCTCAGAGCAGGCTTCAAGAACAACATATCCCAACAGCTCATGAGGGTTTCGTGTCCAACTCAAAATCAAGAGAGCCCTGTTTCACATTTAACATCAACTTTGCAGTTCTTCTTTCTCTGCATTAGTGGATGGCAATGGTTTCACTTCTTAGTGTCAGATCATTTCATGAGCTTTATCTGCACTACCCATATAATTATTCTACTGAAGACAGAAAAATTTAAATATATTGTCAAACAAATATAAATAAATTTATTGTAAGTTTTTCAATAAAGCCACCAAGTATCTACAGCAATTGAGCCATTAGTCACACAGAGAAGTTGCACACTTATGGATATTTCACTTGGGATGACCCTACAGATGCTAGGCAAGAATAAATCTCCTTTCTCTTGCTGTATAAAAGTTAAGTTTCTTATGCTGAAAGTTTTCAATGTAACAGCTGTTTTTGTCTTAAGAATACAAATAGTATGAGTGAAAGCCACCATAGTCCAAACTAGAAGTTTGCCAGAACCAACTATGTTTTGAAGCTATGCTTTGTTTTGGTTTGTTTATTTGCTTGTTTTTGTTGGCTCTTTCACCAGCTGCTATAGAACTAAAGGATTCATCTTGATCTTTAAAAACATAGCATGTATACTTTGGAGGCTGGAGAAGAAGAAGAGAGATCCCTGGAGTTCAAGAGCTGCTGCTTGCATTTAACTTGGAAACACCATTGCTACTGACAGTTGCCACCTCGTATCACAAACCAAGGCCAACAGAAGCAGTACCAAAGGCTTATGCTTGCAAGGACAAAATAAGCTCTTTTTCTCAGAAGAGAGATGTGTCTGTCTAGGCAAGAATGACAGAGAGTATTGAGGTAGAAACTGCATTTAAAAGACTAACAATATGTACACTAAAATCTTGCAAACTAAGGTCTTGTCTGAAAAAACAGGCTTCTATTTTTCCCCCCCTCTGTCCAAAACTGAACTTCTCATAATTTAGGACAGAAACATTTTAGATATTTCTTGCCTAGTGGTAAGCACTTTACCAGCAAAGCTGTCTAAAAAAACCCCAAAATCTAACACTCAAAGCCCAAAACAACACAAATCAAAACCTTTTACATTTCAAATGCTGATTTAAGAAAAAAAAATCTCACCCCCAACCCCAAATCAAAATACTTCTTGGTTTACATTCCCAGACAGAATGCATTAGGCCTTTCTCACCGGTATGAAACAGGCAGAAAGAGGGAGGAAAAGCTAACTGAACACCAAGTCCACATCAGGCATTAAAATTAAATTCTAAGGGCAGCTTATGGGGACAGTTAAAACATCAACACTGTTCGCAGTCTCTGAAGTTATGATTGTCAACAGCATAACAATGCAGATAAGGTAAGTGGGTAAATGGACGTCAGAGTTTTTGCAGGTATTATGTGGTAGATACCTGTACATTAAAGTATCACCAACTCCAATGGCTATTTAAAAAGACTAATTCATATAAACATGGTATCTATCTTGTGGTTGGTGTTAGAGAAGGAGAAGATCAAAAGCATCATCTTGGACCCCATATCCTGAAGAGAGAAAAAATAATATATGTGGTAGCAGGATGGAAAAAAACCCTTGAACCTTCCTTGTTTCCCTTAAGTGTTACAAAATGTTCTACCTTGGTAAGATCAATGGGATAAACACAATACTCCAGTACTCTAATCAAAAGAACTATTTTAAGTATACTAAGAGCAGCACATCCAAGAGTTGTACAGCCTCTCAGGTCACAGGCTGCAGAGGTAATTTATCCACCAGGCCATGAGATGTTGATGCATTCCTCTGATAAAGGACTGCCACCAAATTAATTCTAAAAAATGGATCACTCATGCTTTCATTCTGTAGGGGCTCCCAGAAGTAATATAAAGGGCTTAATAATGTTCAGAACTGACTGTCTTTTGCCAAGGTGATATATTTGAATGTCTTTGCCATCCATAAATACTTTTTTCATTCAAAGTTTACAGCGATTAAACTTTTATGTTCTCTGTATGTGCAGCATAGATTATCATTCTGTTTCTACACATATCTATATTTAAAATTTCCATAGTTTCTCTCACTAAAGTAATCAATTTAAGATGTGATTTTTTTTTTTTTGTATTTACCTTGTAAATCAGCATTAGCTTGTACAAATCAGCATTAACTTCCAGAATCTGGGTTTGTTTGGTTACTTAAGCTAAATAGCTACCAGGAGCTACCTCAGACATATAGAATTGTTTTTATACCTAGACAGATAATTTTATTTTTTTAAATACTGTAACAGGTCAGGCTCTAGTTAAAAGCTGTATGCTTTAACAAAAGCTGGGTGAAACTCATCCAAGGTGTTACTCCACTGACTTCCTTGCAGTTACACCAAGTATGAGCCTGACCCTAGGGCACACTATCAAAATTTTTTTAAGTCAGATTCAGCAATGTTCTTTTTT
Source organism: Eulacestoma nigropectus (assembly GCA_013397775.1). Classification (NCBI taxonomy): domain Eukaryota; kingdom Metazoa; phylum Chordata; class Aves; order Passeriformes; genus Eulacestoma; species Eulacestoma nigropectus. The sequence goes on along the minus strand of VZTE01004120.1, from coordinate 232,072 downwards.
TTTGTTAGGGAACAAACAGCGCAAAATTATATAATGACCTATATTTCACCAAGGGAGAAGTGAGATTAATCAAAATGTCAAAGATGTATAAAAGATGCATTCAAATAGAAAAGCTGTATCAAGTACAAAACATTTCACAATAATACAATCTATGGCTCTCAGTCCTGTAACTGCTTCGAAAACACTGCACACTCTCAGGCAAGTAAATGCACAAGCACAGATCAGTTACCAAGTGCAGATGAACGCACGGCATCTCAGATACATTAAACCCTCTCTACAGGAGACTGCAGCCAAACTGCACGTGTGGTGTATCTACCACATGTGGAACATTTGGTGTTCTTGTGTGAACAGTGTCTTCGGAGGCACCAAGCTCCTTTTCCCCTTTTAAATTTGAAAGTATACATCCCCATTTCCCATAGTAATTACCACAAATGAATGGCAGTTCTCATTTCTTAGTCTGCACAGTGATTCCAAGAAGCAAAAGACACTTGTAGTGTTTTCAACTACAAACCATTTATTCCCATTACTTACTTAGGAGAAATGCAAGTAGTGTAAGGCTTACAGATTTCCACTCCAATGAACAGAAAATACAGTTGCCTGTCTGGAGGAATTTTTAGTAGTTTTCATCACCCATTTAAGGCATATACATATCAGTATAGACAACCCATACATGCACAAAGCCTTCGAGGATTAGATACTGCCTTAAAATATAACAGGAGCACATTTTCCTACAAGCCATTTTGAGGAAAGGTTTAAGAAGAATGCAACATATGTCTCAGCGAGCTCCAGAAGGCTGTATTAATACATTCTACTCACTAGAGCTGCTGTTTTGCATTACATCCACTCCAGTGTTTGGGGCTATACCCAACTAGAAGGAGACATGATACTGAACAGACCAAGGGCTGCTCCAAGTCTGTGCAGCCCAGGCTTGGGGGACAGAAGAATTAATGAGGAAATGAGAAAAAAGCAGATGGTGCTGCAGTACTTCTTCCTGCGTATCTGCCACCTCAAGCAGTTTCTATACAGGCAAAGCCCCGGGGCCCCACCTGGTAGACATATAATTACCCTAAATGTGCACTTATGTTTCATTACACCTTAACCATCACTATGCGCACTGATTACAAGTATCAATCCATTTCATTTTCATACACCTCTGCGGTTGTACAGCATTCAACTGCGAAAATTCGGCACTCTCGTCACTTCTAAAACAAGGCCCATGCTGATAAACAGCAGTGGGCAAATTATTTGTCACTCTGTAGGGTGCCAGTAGGGTTTGATAAGGATGACATCACTCCCATTTTACCAATAACAATGACACTAACAAGAACATGTAATCAGCAAGCCTCAGTGCTTGGTCTAGCTGTGGCAGGTGCAACTTTTTTTATGCTGTAAATAAGCCAGCCAGCAATAGCTTCCAGCACAAGCACAAAACTATTTATTTTATCAGAATGTTAAGCAGAAGTTGGCTTCCATAAGGCACTGCAGCTGCTGTCGCTGCTTCTACAGATGCTTTCATTAATTTTATCAAGGACATACTGAAGTAAGTGCTTGATCAGCACAATGGCTATTTAGGAACATTAGCTGGAGAAATGAAACAATTAACTTAAGGACACTATGCAAGCCCAATATGCAAATTTAAATAATTAAATATTTTTTAAAAATGCATTAAAATACATGTAAGAATGGAGCACAAAGCTTAATAAAGCAAGAGTTAGACTGGGGATGGGGGCTGCAAAAGAAAATAAAATCTTCCCAGCTCTAACTTACTTACATCTAAATAAAATTCCCGTAACCTTTAAAATTATCCATGTCTTAACATTATAATATCTACTTATGCACTTTAAAAATTAATTTACAGTGAAAGATATTGCAGTTTATAATAACCAAGCACAAAAAGGACTTTAATATCCTTAGAGAAGTTTCATTTTATTACTTGCTGTGAAGAGATATTTCGCCAGTAGACTAGAAATTTTAAAATGTTCTTTGTTTTAGGATACCTTTACTGCTTGGAATACTTAAAGGATGAACACTGTACTTAATATATTACGTCTTATTTCTCCCTCTTCAGAAAAGAACTTCATATTGTGCTCTAAAAAAGCATTACAAAAAAATCCACTTGCTTACTCCTCCTTACTCAAACTTTCATGGTATCTGGTTGATTAAACCTCAAAGAAAATTTCTATCCCTATGTTTGCAAAAAACTTTCCACCTAACAGTGGAAGCTGAGTAGCTGAAGTTTCACCTCCCTGCATCTTCAAGGCCATCCAGCTACCACTTCTCAGATTTTGGAAAGAACAGCAACAGAGAAATTAATGCTAGTTTTATTACCTTCTCTGCCTCGGGTCAGGACAGTAAGGGTTTTCTGCAATACTACTATTCTGTCTCATTGCTGCAGCCCGGGAAAAATATGAGCAGATGCAGCTACTAGCATTTTCACAAAGAAGGAAAAAGAAACAGTCCCGGGGAATGGTAAAAATAATAGAGAGTATTCTTCACAGCAGAAAATCTGGTCCAGGGCAACAATAATTACTTTTACACAAGTGCTCTGGGTAGTTTTACTGAAGCCAGCTTAGCTGGATCTGCCCGCGGCAGATGTGACACACTATCCTAGATAATGTTTGCTGTCTTCAGTAGGGGGTATGGTGGGGGGAGCTGCAGCAGACATGCCCAAAGAAATCACTCCAATGATGTTGTAAATTTTGTCCAGACATGCCATTTGAATCTCTCTCCTTTCTACACCCAAGAATGATAAGAAGCTTCTTGTATGGAAGACAGAATAATCTACTCTATTTGTAGAAACTGGAAACTACTGAAGGAAGAAGAAAAGATAAGTCTGCTACACCCTTCCAGTGTTTGAATGCACTTGACATTTACATTTACATTTATTGTCAGTAATTACTGAAGTGGTCTGCATGCAAGTACCTGTATTTCCAGTGAAATCTATGAAATATACCTTCATGGATTAACCACAAGGCCTTTAAAAACCCCAGAGTTTCTGAGCAAGAACATCTTTGCTACTGGTAATGAAACTGAACCTTGAACTCTTCATTAACCCTTCCTCTTTCATGTTCCCAAACCAGAAGCTCTATTTATTAAGCTTTGCTATGATACAATTTTTAACAAAAACAAAATTTTTTTGTTTTTGTGTTTTAACAAAATTCTGTCCATGTCATCTGTGTTTAAATAACAATACTGAGCACAGCTGAAGGAGAATCACATATTAATGTAACATTAGCATGTATGAATAATGCAGCCCACACAAATTTTAGTTTAAATACATAAAAGTAAGCTTTACTATTTGAAGAGTATTACATACTACTTGCATTACATGGACCTCTGTTAAATGAGCGCAATGAGTATTTGTAGCTATCTTTCAGTAAGACTCTGCAGGTTAAAAATTAAATTTTTTAAAAAGTGCTACTACTAATGTTCAACTCTTGTTCAAAAAGTATCTCAGCTTACTGTTTATCCAAACCCAATGAAAAGGCCTAGTCTGTAATGAGTAGGATTCCTACTGTGCAGCCAAAAAGGAATTGGGGGGGAAAAAAAAAAAGGCAGCTGGAGAAACTGGATTTTCCTGCTCTGCAGAGTATTCATACAGATTAAAAATCATGTATGTTTTATCTATATACAACTAATTTTATTTTGATGTACACATGTCTGTCAAATCCTCCAAACAGCTTCATTTCCTTAACCATAACCTATTCCTTTCCTCAAGTAATTTCGAAATTTTTGAGGTTTTACCACATACAGAAGGTTAAACAGTCTAGATTCTGGTGAGCTAACTGCAAAGCAAACTTTCAAAATGTCTAGTTAAGGGAGAACACCTTGTTCTACTCCCGGAGGAGGAAAATCCAAACCAAATGCCACTTCTTGCCCCTAGTGGGGCAGTATTACTTAGGTAGATGAGAACTGCTTACTCAAACCACCAAAGCTGACAAAGACAACTGAGATTTCGCCTTTCAAACTTACTAAAAACATCTCACAGATTTCTGAGGTCTAGTTTACATGGCACAACCACAGAATTTCACTTGAGATATTTACACATTAGCGTTCTAAAGTGACTCAGGTCATTTCATCCCATGAAGCACAGCATTATAATCCTGGAACAATAAAAGTAGTTTAAGTAGCTAGAGATCCATTTAGGAAATCACGCAACAGGCATGCTTAACTACAGGTGATTGAAAGGAAGCTGAGCCATGACAGCTGCAATCATTTCAATATCTAACACTGTGTTAACTTTCAAATCAATGCCCAGTGGTGTACAATGCCTCCATATGAAGGAAACTGATCCAGAGTTTGCTGTCTCCTTTGATTGTTTCAGGAAACTCTGCTGTTATGCAGTGGTACATTTAAATGGCATATTACCTCTGGTATTACATGTGTCTTGGGGTGACTTTATGATGTTGTATCCCATATCGCCCAGGCAAGAATTTTGTGCCTTTCTGTGCCTTTAAACTGAGCCCGAGAGGGGAGAGAAAGAAAAAAGCTAGACAAACTTTTTCAAAGCAGTTCTGTGCTTCAAGGTCACTACTCCTCTCTGTGTTCTGCTGCTGTCAGGAGACAGCTGCTGCTGCGGCAGGGCGGAGGAAGCGCCCTTCTTGCTTCTTCAGCCAGCTTTTTCAGCTCTGTTTCTTCGGAGAGAGACAGAGAGTTAAACTTTGTTCCGGGACTTTGCTTTTTCCCCTCCTTCTCTTCTGGACTGTTTCAGCAACATCAGAACACATCAAGAGGGCTTTTCACCGAGGCCCTGGTGGAGGGCCCAGGCCGACCGCGCTCCGAAGAGGAGAGGGAGGGAGAGAGAGGGAGGGAGAGAAAGGCAGAGGCAGAGAGAGAGAGAGAGAGAGAGAGAGAGAGAGAGAGAGAGAGAGAGAGAGAGAGAGAGAGAGAGAGAGAGAGAGAGAGAGAGAGAGAGAGAGAGAGAGAGAGAGAGAGAGAGAGACCACACCCAAGGAAGGACTCTAAAATCTTCCCAGGTTTTCTCTCCACAGTGAGAGGTTTTATTATTTAGCATTATTATTCTTTTCCTATGTGTTTGTTAAACAAATAGTTTTTATTCCTCTTTCACTTTCCTCCGAGGAAATATTTCTTTCCCGAACCTGGTGGGGGAGGGGCGGCTGTAACCTGCCTTCTATCAGAGAACGTTCAAATTTGGATGTTCCTCCAAATTTGTCTCCAAACCAGGACAACATGGAAAGATAAAACCTGAAAAAAGAGGTAAACTTTCAGGCTTGGGGAGGTCCCATTTTTTCCATCACCACTGCGTTGCTTACCACAATTTGATAAGAAGTAGATCTGGCAGATTTTGCTAAAACTTACTTTCTGAGGAAACCATGAAACCATTTTCATAACAATGAATATGTGTTCAGGTTAAAGAATGAGATGCTTTCAAATGTCTTCTTCCTCTTCACTGTGACAACAGCAGACATTTAATCTAAGAAATGCTTCCAAAGCTCAAGACACCAAATATAAAACTGACACCATTTAGCCTGTTCTCCACAAAGGGCTCAGATAGGTGAGTCAATACCCATTCCACAGTGAATTTCAGCACTAAAGGACAGGAGTTTATGCACATGCAAGTCAGCAATCCATGTCACTGTAACACATGGGCCTGCTGCAGTGTTCCAGCACAAATACATTAGTTTCATGTACTCCACATTTGCTTACCCCTCAAACACAGGACCTGATCTTATTTCTAACATAAGCCGGATTAGTATTTTACCATCACTTTTTATAATTCACTTTTGAAAAAGGAAAAAAAAATTACAAGAGGAAAGAAAGCAATATCCTTACATGAAAAATGTGATATGTACAAGAACATCCTGCAAGTAATGACATGCTTTTCATGTCCTTTGCACTTGGTATATCTCCAGCATATAAGGCATCAAGTTTTTGTCACCAGCCTGACAGCTCCTGATAAACTATTTTCACAGCAAAGTAAAAAAAATAAAATGCCTCTGCTAAAAAGTTTCCAGTCAACAGATATACGTTAAACTCAGACCTAAAAATTGATATAAAAATACTTTCTAGACTGCCTGAGAAAAAGTCTCTGTGTACAAAAGCACGTGAAGTTCATAGCTTACTATGTATATACAATTTTTCAAGTTGTGTTCAGAATCAGTGCAACACTCATGGACCTTTAACATTATCACCCACTAATACAGAAGACCAAAAGAGTCATAAAAATAAGCAATGGATTTTGTTACAAGCATAAAATCTCGTCATATTTTTTTTATTACGATTCAAGACTAAAGAAATGGGTTCTGTGTGGAAATAACTGAATGTATAGAAGAATTTGATTTCTCACCTAAAAAGCAAATAAGCACTTGTGTATTTCAATGCAGCAAAAAGTTCAAGGTTCTGGAATATTTTACATTAGATCCTCTCTCCCCTTTTGATCTGCTAAGTCAGTTTTGCAAAAATTTTTGGAAAAAATATCCCTGTCCAGAATGCCTAGCAGTGTGGCCATAGAGTACAAACACTTTCCACTTTGAGTACCTCTGATATTTGACAGCTCTACGAGCACTTGAACATCATTTATCACATTTATTTTTAATAGCTCTCCCTGGGCACAGCTGCCTTGGATGCCAATCTTCTTTTCTTTTGCCTCCTGTAAATATTTGAAATAGCTATTCATTAACAGTTGCAGATTTATTTGGCACTGTTGTACTGCTTGTGGACTGGAAATAGCTTTTATTTTTCTCTCCCTATCTTTTGGCTGATCTGAAAAAAGCCTGCTGTTTAGGTTCAATCTGTCAGGATTTAAATTATGCTCCAACTGAGAGCTAATCAAGGGTATCTGACCTGGTTTGCAAATAAACTAGGAACAAGAGCGTTATTTTTTCCTTTTTTTTTCTTTAGGGCATTGGGCCCATATATGAAAACAAACCATGAACAGGTCACAAATACAGTTATCCTAAATTAAAGCAGAAGCAACTTGTCCAGAAACAACTTGTTCTCACAGGTGCCTTCCTAGAGGTTCTGGAGTATTCTCACTGATGGCTCTTACACCTAGCTTACGTGCAATATTTGAATTTCAGATTTCAGTACTTTTGCACAATGTACACAGCATTAAAAAGGCATGTATTTAAGCTATCGAGACACCCTGGTGTGCACATCAGGAGTCCCACATAACTGCACAAATCATAGCTTTTATTTTCATGGGGCGATATCGCATAAAAAAAAAATCGTGTCATTCATCATGATTGCTCCTAATCTATTTCCACATACAACCAAACTGTGTATAAAAGCCGTCTCCCTAATATCTGAGCTTACAAAACGGTACAAATCTCTTAAGAAGTGCATTTGAAGATCTATTTTCTTTGGATTTAGACTAGAGAGGCCACAGAGCTCCCTAAAATGTACCAGTGCAAACTGAACTTAAATTGACACTTCTGCAGCACATAATAACAACATCCAATTTTTGAACGTCAGACACTTGCACATGTGAGAGGGTTTTTAGACAACAAAAACTGCAGCCCAGTCTTGTCTAAAAAAAAAAGCCCCTAATGCATCCATACAATATAATTCTCTTCCTTCAGAAGGCTGCTAAAGCTGCATAATTTATTTTGTTAAAAGGAAGTGTTGATGAACCAGTCTGACTTTGTATTAAATGCTATGAATAATGCCAGGGCAGCACTCAGGTTGTGTTTTCTTCTACCTGTTCCTGTCCTGTTATTTCATGAACAATCACAATCACTATAGCATTATGTCTAAAGCTGGCACCAAAGTATTTTAACGCATATTGACTTTTGTCTTAACATAGTAGGAAGTACACGAGGGAAGGTTAAAAAACAAGAAGGGACAAGAGTTAACCATGAGAAAGGTCCATCTAATCTCTGGGACCAAGCCTGCAAATTTATTTTTTATAAGATACATTCAGTATTGTCTTAACATTCTCTCCCTATCGCAACTGGGCTCATCACCACCCAGAGTTCTACTATCACTATGACTTCAGTGACTACAGAAGATTAGACAACTTCTTTTTATAACTTACACTTCTTTACACTTGAGATATGCTATGAGTTGAGTTGCTTGATATTGCTTTTGTAAACTGCACCTTTATCACATAACACTTTTAAAGGTCTTTGGAAGAAAGTTATCTCAGATCAAAACAGCTCTTAGTTTCCTATTAAATTAATATCAAAAGTTGCAATCTTATATTAGCATTAGATATGGAGATGGCAAGGCCTTGAGTCACAGTGGTATTGCACAACATTTCAAGAGGATCACCAACCTGACAAAATCCAACCCCCACATGGAAGGTGAGCCCTCATTACAAAAGGTGATTGAGAGCAATACTAAAAGCATAAGGCACTCTTTAGATAACGTATACTGGGGGAAATCAGTGACTTGCTGAAATACAGCTTAAGAATAGCCATGAGTAAGACCATTAGTCAGCTTAGCCTAGAGTCTTCTCCCACAGGAAGCTTAGTGGAGAGTATAATACAGGCAGCATAAATGATTTGCCGAATACTCAGAAAATTCCAACACTCGACATAAGATCTGTTATTATTTAAAGAAAATGGATTCTTCTGTGCTTCTGTCCTATTTCTCCCAAATGCTCAAACTTCCACTATGTCCCATGCTAGGGGGTTTCTCAGCTCTTAACAGCACGATGAGATTAAGAATCCCACTGCAATTTGTTCTGAACCTGGTCTTTGCTAGCTTCACTTAATGCCTTGGAACCTGGTATGGGTTGAGATATACAGCATTGCTGTTCATTACAAGAAGTAGCTGGCACATCGGTCCCCTTGCAGTAGAAGGGGTAGTGGGGCATGCATGACATGACTCATTTAGCCCTTAAACAAAAACGCAGAAAGGAAGTGGGTAAACTTTATGCTGAGAGATCCTAGTTCTGTCACAACTCCTATTCTCCAAAAAATCTCTCCTTCACATCCCCACAGCAAAGAATGAGAAGTTAAGAGAAGATACCATCTTGAGTAGTATTGTGAGAAAGAGGTTTCAGTGGCACAGGACAGCTAAGACTTGTTCCTACACAAGGCCAAGCTATCCAGGAGGAGACTACTTACCAAATGATAAAAGGAATCATTGCTGCATTCTGATAAATTATCTTTGGACACATTAAAGATGACCTAAACTTGGTAGGTGCTTAGTGCAACACAGTGCACCAGATTTGTCAAGTTAATGATTTGGATTCTGGTCACCATATCTGTTAGACAGTAAAAATTGCTCATGATATTTTCATAGGAGCTATGGAAAGCTTCAGGCAGCTGATTGCACCATAACATGCAAAGCTGACCATGAGAGTACCCTTATAATGTTTTGGAAGTATTTCTAATCCAGGTTTTACAGAACCAGCAGTAAATACATGAGTAAAATATGCCTTATCAAAGAAATACAAGTTCCTATAGCTGAACAAATATTTACAAGGAGTGAAAAAAATACCAATACTTCCATGGTTAAGAAGCCACATAAAACCAAACTTCCATTTTCAAACAAAATTAAAGATAAGAAATTCCCCCCCCCTGAAAATCAGATTTATTGAAAAGATACACCATGCTTTAATTTCAACTCTTTTTATATTCAAGACTAAGTACACACAAAACCAACTTAATCTTCCTGGTAAAGAGTTAACTACTGGCTGTGGCATTACTGAACCTTGTGGTTTACACTCCATTTCAAATAATGCAAACTTACAAAAAATAAATTTATTAAAAAAATTAACAAGCAAGTAATGCTATCCAGCTTTTTTCTGCTGCTGTTCCACTAAATAAGCATGGGAAGAATATAACATACTCTACTCTCCTATAATATAAACAAATTTCCCCAAAAAAGAAAAAAAAAATCATTTCAAGCAAACATCAGATGGATGAGCTCTTCTGAAGAAGTCACAAATGAGCCAAACATTCTGTTAAAAAGCATGAAGACTAGAGTGTGTTTCAACCCTTTCTTTTCCCCTTCGCAGGTTAAGCTGGAACTGGTATCTCCTGCCCTTGGAAGATGAGAGAAAACACCACAGTGTGTCCAGTACTACATGAAGTTTTGTAGGACCATTTCTCACCCCACGTGGCAGTTAAACTGGCCTAGGAAAGAGCAGCTCTGTGATGAGAGACAGACGCTTGGGCAGATTACTACATCTAGTTTCCCAGACATCTCTCCAGTCCCTTGCTCCAAAGGCTCAGTTCCATTAGGACTCTACAGAATTGTGGTACTTCTATAATGTCAGCATCTGGGAAGATTCAACTTCTATCACTTACTAATGTCACCTTGTGAAGTTTCTAAAAAAACACCTCAGTTTTACACCAGATCAGTCCCCCAGCCTGATTCATACAAGGAACACTCTCCCAGACAAAAAGCNGCAATGGGGAGGATGGATGGATGGAAGAGGAAAAGGGGGGAGACATGGCCAAGAAATGCTCCTTTTACTTGCAGTGGTTGCTGAAAGTACAGCTGAAACTATAGCCTAAGGCTGAAGATCAAGTAGTAATTTTAATTGCATACATCTCTGCTTTGGCTCTTCTCTATTAAACTTTTATTTTGAACAAAAATAAAATGCACCTTTTTTCATACCAATACAAAATTAAACAGGCTGGCTGTCATTCAAGGATTAAACAGCACAAATGCAAATATTTGAGTAGGAAAATAAAAAGGAATGAGAAGACTGAATTATATATATAGCAAATGTGACCGAAAATTGGGGGTTTCTTTCTGCTGAACAAAAAAATACAACCTTTGTTAGACAGACTTTTCTGGTTCTTGAAACTGCCAAAGCTAAGAGATTAGTGGAGTCTTATTGTCTGTAGGATTCTTAGTCAGGCATGCAAAATAAGCATTGGTGTATTCAATTTATAATCCTTATTTCCAACACTGTAAGCCACAACAACCCATGCACAGCCAAAAAGACTTCATAAAAAAGGAGCATTACTAGAGTAGGTTTGATGGAGACAAAAAGGTTATCTGGTCAAGCTATCAGATATTTTGGCAACAGGGTCAATTTATCTGGCAAGTTATCTTCTGGACAATGCCTGTGTACCTCTGGCAACACTTAAGAGACAGAACAGCATCCTAGAGCAGCAATTGTCCAGATTTTAAAAAAATATGCATTTTATTTCATGTTACAGCATTAATAGGCTTCATGTTTTGGAACAGACAGCCATGATACGAACAACACTTCAAAGCATCCAAGGAATCTATTTAAAGCTATTCAAGCTTATAATAATCTCCATAGAGGAGATAATATTACTTTCAGAAAGACAAGCCAGCACATGGAGACTTTGACTCCTGATGAAAATCTTTATGGAAACATGATTTTTTCCAAATTCTAGGGTGACGGCTCCTCATTAAATGAATGACCACTCCTTGTTACCCCGTTATCTTCCTTCCAGTCTTCCCTAAACAAAAAACTTTCCTTTGTCATCCCACACAGGACCTGAGAAAACGCTGTGGTAGCAAACAGGGACCAACCACTTATTATCCTGAATGCAATCATGTATTATTCTGCTTCAGTTGTTTACACTGCCACATTACAAGCTCTTTGGGGCCACTTTTTTTTTTTTTTAAACAGATACACAATACTTACACAGTGAAATCCCAACTATACAAATGGCAAAGACTGACAAAGGGGGTTTTCCTTGGAAGTGAATGGCCCAGTCACAGCTCTGCACGTTACGCTGCATACTTGCAAAAGCTACTGTGACTCATGTCCTAATCGAGCCATGGGCATGCTTTTTTTGAAAAGTAACTCTTACGGCATGATTGTTCTACAAGGCTGTTTGACAAGACTAAAACCTCTATGAACAGCGCAAGAAGGCATTAACACATGGAGCAAAAGAGAAAGAGGTTTCCCTTCCTCATTTCTGGTGCCTAGTATCACAGTAGACCTGGCAGCAAGGAAAAAAAACCATAATGCATAAAACCAAACTGAGGTATGGAACATGACTACAAAATCTAACAGGCAAAATCAAGTGAGTCTCCACAAAACCCATTCGAACCAAGAACAAAATTTAATTTAAAACCACAAGTGACCTGGGGCAAAGCATCTGCCACACTAAGGCATGACAGCCTCCATACTTTTTAGTTAGCTTTTCTGGTTTCTAAACCTGCCAGGAATAACATGTTTTCCCAAATGTAATTCTTGCAAATAATTTGATGATGTTAACAAGAAGTATCAATTAAAGTTTGACAGAGTTATAAGGAAATGGAAGCAAGATTATATTACTGAAAGTTCTTGGCAACTATAAAATTAGAAGATGCCATGTTCTACACCCTTAATGAAAATATTAACAACATACTAAACTAAATCTGAGCCTTCTGCTGATTCTTAGTGTTTCTGTGAAAAACAGTGGCATGTTGTGAATCCCAGAATCCTTTGCGACCAGAGGGCACAGAGATGATCAGTATGTTTAATATTTTGATGACAATATCAAATATACTGCAAGTGCACTGCAGAGTGATCAGCCTTTGGCAACAGATCTTGAAAACACCAAATTTATTCTGCATGAGTCTATCACCCAGCATGTGCAATAGGTTTGAAGCATTCTGACAGCAGTGGACTGACTGCACACACAACACACTACAAATGCACAAGAATGGCTACATGGCTTTTGGCTCAAAGTCAGCTCACATCTGGCCATCTCAGGAGGAGACTTCAAGACTAACTGCAAAAGACCAAGCAAAAATATGCAAAACAAAGGGAAAACACGCAGAGAAAATTATATTTTTAAATGCAACAATTTTTAATAAAATAAAAGATTAGCATAAAACCCACATAGATACATTTTCACACTACTTAAATGTCATAATAAAATGAATGGAGGAATTTATTTAAAGCATGTTAATAAGGATGTTGTCCAAATGCCTCTTCAATACTGACCAGCTCAGGCCACTGACCACCACTGTAGGAAGGCTGTTCCACGGTTTGAGTGCCCTCTCTTTCCTCATGCAAAGTCCAAACCTCCCCTGAGGGATGTAGCCAATCTCATGTGTCCTGACATTGGATGCCACAGAAAAGGAATCAGCACCTCCCTCTCCCCCTCTCCTTCTCAGAAAGCTGGAGAGAAAAATGAGGAAAAAAGCTAGACACCAATAATTTAATGTAACTGCCACTACATTTTTGAAGTAAAATTTATTATAATGCAAAGGAACCTTTTATGCAACAGGACATGCAGAAGACAACAGAAACAACAGTAACATCTTGACTGTATAAAAAAGTGTACCAAGAGGACAACAGGGAATTTCCTTCAGAACCAAGAAGAAAGTTCACTAAACTAATCTGCTCAGTCAAAAGAAGCTTGAAAATGTCTCCAATGTTGCAATTTACTACTGAAAAGACATTTTTATCCTTTAAAATATCTCTTTGCTATATGACGCTGTGTATGTGTGTTTATATATGTTACACAGTAGTTCTCACATACTTGGAGACGCTGCTTCTACTCACTACTGGAGGATTATAACTTTTTTTTTCTAAATTAAAAAATACATGTGGACAATGAAAACTAATTCATTATGCTATCCCATCTAACTACAAAATGACAGGCTGGTACTAAAATATTTATTTTGGCCTAAGTATTCTGTGCATTACCAAAGTCAGCAGGAAAAAAAACTTGAAACATTCGTAAGACACAAAAGATGATACAGAAAGAATTTTAATAAAGAACAACAATGAAAAAAAAAAAAACCCTAGCTCTATGGCCATACCCAAAAAGCACAGCAAAACAAAGAGAGCTTGTTTATCAAAGTGTCTCAAATACAGCAACCCAAGCTTCCTGGAACACAATTTCAAATTATACTGGAGGAACAATATTAGAATAAAGTCTATGTTCCCCAAAAAGTCAGTAAAAAGGCTGACAGAAAAGATTTGTCTTAGAAAAACAGTCACCATTCTCCTTCCTCTCTCTACGTCAGATCTGTAGATGCAAGTGCTCTCTCTCTAGAGTTAGTTTCAATTCTGGAAGGACCCTGAGTACATAGCCCAGGTTCCATCTGGATAACTGGGCACCCATTCCCTGTCAAGTTTGTTCAGAAGCCAAACCCACTACCGAGAGTGTGGCCTAAGCATCCCAGTTTGGTACTGCTTCTGCTAATCAATGGGAAACTAAAACATTGCCAGTTCTTCTTATTTGTCCTTTTGTGACTCTCAGCTGCCCTGAAATCATACAGAGAATTTACTGGTAGTTGTGCAGGGGCAAAACAGCAACTAGGAATAAAGCAGAATGTCTTGACAGTACCTCATCAGAACTGCTAAAACCAAAGATCCTCAGCAAAGTTCACAGTCATCTGAAAAGCTCTGGAAACCAATCACATTATATAAAACCAATCCTTATCATCACCCATAAACATCTGCTTATGGCAAACTTGTAGAGAGAAAAATATTTAACATTAATCTCTTTTAAACTCTCAACACTCCAAAGTCTACCAGGTTAGGGATAACTGCTAAAGACAACTAATGAAACCCAAGACTCGGAATCTTAGTTTTGGTACTCCCCTGCTTTGTAATGTTACATGTTGTCCAAGATTTCCTAGCAGAAATGCTATTCAGAATTCTACACCATGCATGCCAGTGAACCATCATGCAAATAATGGAATAAAAATAAGTGATATTTTGCCACTACAATTATCCATCCAGAAGCAATTGTTCCACATAGTTTGAGGAACAGCATTTCCTGACAAGATGTGACTTTCATTTGAGCATCCTGATTGCTACCATAAAATAAGCTAATATAGTAGCTAATTATACAGTGTATATTTTAATAGCAGTATATTCCCTGCCATCTGCCACAGGCATGCAATGCTAAAGAAGTATAGCTTTGTAGTGGTACATGCAGAAGATCTTAATTCTAAACTAGAATGAAATTCCATAAAAATATTTATATTTTTAACTTAGTTTGCTGAATGAGCAATAATTGCTTGCAATATAAAGTATTATCTTTGCCCAGAAAGTCTCTCACAATATGTAGGGTTTTTATGATAATGAAAGTCCCACTTAAGGAAAAAATCTATTTCAAGTCCTGCAATTTAGCCAAAGCCATCCCAGGACACAATTCCACACAACATTCGAAGCTCAGGCTTGTTTAACTTTTGTGTCTCCTTGGAACACTGTTCACCGATGGCAGCTCCCCCAACCTTCCACTTCATATACTAAGCAAAACCACATTGTTATACAAAATTTGCTCTGGGAAGGAAAGAAAGAGCCCTCTTGTAACTGTAAATGCAATCCCCTAAAACACAGCACTGAACATGACACAGCACATTTTGAAAAAAACTTACTAATAAATTGATGACACAAAGAAAGCGCTGTACAATCAGCAGTAGAAAAACTCTGCATAAACAACCTTACAGTAGACATTTGTTCTGCACTCAAAGACCACTTTACTGTATTTCACAATACTTTTATTTTACTAGCTTTCTTACAGAAGTCTGCTATATATTCTGATTTTACACAGCTGCTCATGTAAAAAAAATTAAACAACTACTTACTAACAGTTGAAGTTTAAGGAAAAAACATTAAAGTTAAAAAATGAAAAAACTCAACAAACTACTTTCAACTTGAGATAGATTATTTTGTTGATGAAATTTTGTGAAATATTAAAGTTCATGTGACTTGTAACTTCAAAACTATTATGGAGGTCAGAGAGGAAACAAACCCATGCAAAGTACGCAAAACCCTCTCAATTTCAGTACACCTTAACACTTAGTCCAATGCATTATGAAACTATGCAGCGTGTACTAGAAATCTACAACAGTTTTTGTGCACGACATTGAATTCAAGGTATTAAAATAATATACAAAATCAGCTTATTTCAGAGGTTGGAAAAGTACAAGAAATAGGCTGATATTTGTTCAATCATGGTGATTTCAGCCATCTCCTTTTAATCAGTTTCCAAAATGGAAAAACTCTTCATGGCACATCTGTACCTCTCTGTGTTTTTAACTCGAGCTTCAGCAATACATCTTCTGCGAAAACAGAAGTGATTGTTGAAGAGATAGTGGCTCAGTAACTCAGCAAGAAACTGAATAATGGCTTTGAATTGCTGAAGTCTTTCCCTGGATTGATGAAGTTTCTGCAGCCCACAGCTGTGGCAAGCTGGCAATAATAAATTCTCCATGCACTGCAAACTAAGTATCTGACTATTTCATCCATTTCTAAGTATGTGAAAGCTGGAGGCAAAGCCATTTTACAACTGAATAAATACTTGCTTCTTTCGCTATGCCCTCTAACAGAGGTAGCAGTGTAAGGCCAAACAAGAATAGAACTCCCTGGAGATGCCTGCTGTGAGAAACGTCATAGCATTTCTTCAAGAAATTTCAAAACAATAGCTTAAGGGCAACTTTTTCCATTAGAAATCAAATTATTTTGAAAGACTCAATATTTATAATAAAGGCCACAGTACAACAGATGAATTGAATTACTGATTTTTCAATCCAAATGTACAATGCTTAAGTTCAAAATACTTTTCAAAATTTCACATTCATTGTCTGCAAAGACAAACAAAACATGAGTTTTCTTTCTTATTATGCCAAGTAAATACATCTTTATGCTAATATAATGTGGAATTGATAGTATATAAATACAATTATAACAGGAAAGACAGGTCTTTTTTTTTTCTTTCCACACATCCCATAAATCGAAATAAAATTTAGATAGTTAACTTAAGCAAGGTCCTAATCCTGACGTACTATCCATCTTATCTTTGTCACACTTCCTGAAGAATAGTCCAAAGTTTCTTTAGAACAGCTATATAGTGCTATCTGAGTAACACTTCTTATTCTACTTAAAAATGGCAGCTTCTCTCCTGCTCAGTAACTACTTGCCAATTTCAAAATCATGTCTTATATTACTGAAAACTTCTAGCTTTCTGAAACATGTTTCCTGAACTGCTTCTCCACCAAAACAACAAATGTATTTATGCATCCTCTATTTCAGTTACTGATCATTTCATAGTATGTATACAGGTTTTAGAAACTTATCCTACTAAACCAAGAAATCTGACACTACAGGATTCCTGTCAGACAATCCTAACAGACAATCCGATCCATGGCAATGAGAGCATAAATTCTACAAACCTAAGCAATAGAAAAAATTTAGTGGCAATCACAGATGAGCTTCACAGAAGAAAAGAGAGGTGCTTGGCTTTTAAAAAAGTGAAAGAAAAGGGCATTTGCAACCTTAAGCAAGAACTTTCTGTGTGCATAATGTAGAACTTAGAATTTGTGAACATGGGCTTTGATTAGGAAAAGGACTCTTCCTTGCATACTACTGATAGGAATAGACAAAAGTTCATCACTGGCCTAAATAAGGTTCATCATGGACCCCTAAATATGGATAGATTTAAAAACACTTTTAATCATTGAAGACTTCTTACTAGAACGGTTGCAACTCTCGAAGCCATAAGTGAAGCCCAATGGATTTACTGTCTGTACATCTACAGAGGATGTGACATCAAATGTTGCATTTATTGCTCTATTTTTGATTCAAAATATTTCATACAAAGACAGAAGGAGCTGCTGCACCAGAATTACCCGAATATTTTTAATGTACATTTTAATCCTTCAAAACGGCACACAAACAGAACAAATACCATCTGTGCCTTCACAATGAATATTGGCATGATTTGGAAATCTGTATTTTTGAAACACAGGTAAAATTTAGATATAAAAAACAAATACTAAGATACAATAAAGCTATCATAACTACCAGACATACAAGAGTTTTAGGCAGATACAGGCACAGAGAGTGTACTGCAGGAAAAACTCTGTGCGATGTTACAAATATCCTATTGAACGTAAAACTGATAGGCTTTGGCTCTCAGAAACATCCCAGAACTTCTCCAGTAAATTCATTACCAGCAAAAGCAATGTATCCTTAAACAGGGTTTCAAGAATCCTTGTGAGGCTCATGAAATTTACTTCATAGTTGAATGGAGAAAGGTTTCCCTCTAAGAAACCAGAGGTAGAGTGAAATGACCAAATTTTCCCATTTCCACATCATCTCAAAAAAAGTATGCCTAGAACTTCATTTGAACAATCCTAAAATCAAAATAAAATACTCCTTAAAAGACTACATTTTCCAAATAGTGGTGCACACCATAACAAAAGCATGGTTTTCTTCCATAAATACACCATGAGACACAGCTATGACTATTAAGAATATTAGAGCCATATTGTATCCCCATCATTATGTGTGAAGCCCAGATACACTTCAGTGGCTCACTTTTATTTGTATGGATTAAACTCCTTACCTTGAAAAGACTGTTTGGCTCTGTCCACCAGTTCTTCAATTGGGTAACTTGCTAGATCTCCTCTGGCATGCTTAGTTTTACAGTAGGTACATGCATTGAGACACCTGTTCAGAAAATGAAAATACTCAGTAACTAGCCAGGAAAGTCTTTATATGCACAGTTATATTTGTTAAGTACATCTGGAAAAATGAGTTTTTATATCTATGGCCAGAAAATAATAGTATTCTGTTTTAAAATCTATGGAATAGCTTGAAAAACATTTTGCTGTCCTAACTTCTTAAAGTATATTTCACATCTATATGAAAGGTTGAAAAACAATCAGTGGGAACCACATAAAAAACCCAAGAGTGGGAACTGAAATATTTTTTAGAAAGGTATAATAGGGTTAATCATTGTTCATTACTAAAGAATAATCTCCAGGTTTCCGATCCCTCTATTACATAAAAAATCCAACTTGAACAAGAAAATACAGGAAAAAAGTCCTGAAAGGCTGAGAGTAGGTTTTTAAAAGTGTGTATACATGAAAAGACATTTCAAATAATTTTTCCAACTTTCCTTTGGCTTGAATAAATAGAAAAAATAACGTAATGAAGACAGAATCACCAACCAGAAAGATAGTTTGGCACAAAAGATTGGGGAACTAATGAAAATTCCTACAAGAAAATGAAGGAATAATGTGATTGTTTTTAATTTACCTGACAGTATACTAAAGGCAGACTAATTCAGAGTACAAGGATGGAAAGACCAAAACAAACAAAAACTACCTCTCATTGTAAGCTTGTTGTGCTTTTTTTTCCTTTCTCCCCTTTTTAACGCTGATATTGCTCAAACTTTTTATAGGATAAAGCATTTAAACCTAAGCTCTAAAAATCCCACAGACCTCAAAAAAATCATTATAAATATTTCTATTGTTCATGCTTACTAGAATACCATAAATTCTGTCCCTTTTCACAACAAAAAGGCCACAGCTTCAAAAAAGTCATAGAATTTTTAAGGCTGGAAAAGATGTCCAAGATCATCCACTCCAACATTTGACCTATCACCACTGTGCCAAATAAACCACAGCGCTAAGTGCCCCGTTCAGTCATTTCTTGAATGTTTCCAAGAATGGTGACACTTCCCAGGGCAGCCTGTTTCAATGCCTGGCCAACCTTTCAGTGAAGAAGTTTTTCCTGATGTCCAACTTAAACCTCCCCTGGCACAGCTTGAGGCCATTTCCTCTTGCCCTGTCGCTGGTTGCCTGGCAGAAGAGAACCCCACCTGGCCACACCTTCCTATGAAGCAGCTGTACGGAGTGACAAGGTCCCCCCTGAGCCTCCTTTTCTCTAGGCTAAAACCCCCCAGCTCTCTCAGGCACACCTCACCAGACTTGTGCTCCAGACCCTTCCCCAGTTCCATGGCCCTTCTCTGGACATGCCCCAGCATCGCAATATCCTTCTTGAAGTGAGAGGCCCACAGCTGAACACAGGATTCACGGTGCATCCTCATCAGTGCTGAGTACAGGGGGACAATCACTGCCCTGGTCCTCCTGGCCACACTATTGCTGATAAAGGCCAGGATGCCATTGGCCTTCTCGGCCACCTGGGCACACACTGGCTCATGTTCAGCCACTGCAAACCAGCACCCCCTGGTGCTTTTCCACCAGACAGTGTTCTGTCCACTCTTCCCCCAGCCTGTAGCACTGCAAGGGGTTGCTGTGATCCAAGTGCAGGACCCAGCATCTGGCCTTTTTGAAATTCATACTGTTGGTCTTACCCCATCAATCCAGCCTGTTCAGCTCCCTCTGCAGACCCCTCCTACCCTCCAGCAGATCTACACCCCAGCCCAACTTACTGTTGTCTGCAGACTGTCTGAGGATGCACTTGACCCCCTCATCCAGACCATTGATAAAGGTATTAAACAGGACACGAAAACATTTGGGTGCCAGAAAAGGCAAATATTCCAACTACAGCATAGCTGGAACTAATACCATAGAACTTTCAAAACAATACTGAAAAGGCAAAGATATCACTGGGTGGGTTCCAATGAAGTCACCAGCTACAAGTCTGTGTTTACTCCTTGGATATATCTTGTTTTTTATTACTATGTCTGGCATCTCCATGACTAGGTGATTACTGCTTTGCAAACGCTAAAGGTTTTCCATCACAAAGACTTCCTCATACGTTAGTTCTGCTTCATTTGCATAAGCAGGGGTTCAGGAAGGGAAGAACACTGCCCAGAACATTTGCTCAGGTGCCCTCCTGCCACTGCACATCCCCTCAGCCCTGAGACTTCTCCATTCAACAGAATCTTAATTTCTGCAAGAGAGCATCTAGGTAGTTTGTGACTCTCTGCTAGACTGGATATGTATATTATTTGTTGTGCCTATCAGACCAAAACATCTGATTTTAGCATTCACCTCAGATCAGAAAACTAAAATATACTGCTGAACAGCAGCAATCAGACTGTTCTGTTAACTGAAACTGTATACGAGAAAGGTTTCAGTAAAATATCCAACGGGCTCCTAAAAATAGAAAAAATTCCTAAATCTGAATCTTTACAACCTGTTCCAAATAAGTGATTCATTGCCACCCAAACACAACTTATTCATCAAATCCATCTCACCTTTCTTCTAAAAATCAAAAGCCTTTCATTGCACAGGATCTGAAGCATGTGTAAAAGGTAGCACTTGAAATCAAGACAGCGTAAGCAGATAATTGGTTTATACTTTGTGTAACCTATGTAGCAAATTAAAATGTTTTTCTTCTAGTTCACTGTCATCTAAAGTTTGCCATGAATGACCTTCCCTCAAAGCCCATGGGTACTTCTTTCTCTCCGTGCTCCCCTTACGCAAAGCATGTCTCCCTCCTTTTTTTTCTTTTCTTGATTTTCATTTTCGTTAGTTTGTTTTCAAAGCACAACTCTCCATTCAACCCAACACTTCATTTCTAAGCAGGCTCCCATCCAGACATACAACTGTCACACTCCTCTCCCTCCACATCATTCATTCAGCTAAACCAGCCTTTCTCCACACAGCTAAACAAAAAAAAAAGCATTACGGATCAGTCAAGGAAACATAAAATCAGTTTCAGAGTGAATATGTCTGCCCTTTTGGAACCAAAACACAAAATGTGTGGTATTATGTACTAACCCTTGTACTATACTAACCTTTGTTTTCTCCAAGAAAATAGAATTGCCAGCTATTTTGTCAAACTTCTCAAGTCATCAAGAAGAGATTTTACTACAACAATCTTGCCCCTTAAACACTAGGTTACTTTAACACTGGCTCTTTCACCCACAGAAGAGAATTCTGTCAGCCATCAGTAACAAAGGGATACATCAAGATTCTTCTCTTGGGATAAAGTAAATGTATTGAACTCAAATATAAGCTTGGATTTGGAGGAAAAAAAACCACAAGAAAACCCACCAAGAGCTTCTATAATTTCCTTAAATTTGCAAATTCTGGCTTACTACAAGTTTGGTGTAACACTTTCAAAAAGATCTTTATCACAATTTTTTTGTTGCCTTGAACTGTAACCTTGAATGAAAACAACGCTTTTTGTAGACCTTCAGGCGTGTCAATTCATCATAAGATTGATAAAAACTGTAACATTAGTAAGTTACTTAAAACAAACTTCTAAACTTACCCCGGTGTAATAGATCTAAATAGATCCATAATCTAAACTGGTATTGATGTACAGTAAAAAGGATTATTTATACTATCTACATAGAATTTTTCTGGTCCCTTATCATGTATAGTACATCTATAAAATACGCCATGTTACCTCTCTCTCTTCTCCTTGTAATTTATGCATAAATCATATACATTCCATACTACGTATTTTGCTCTGTATTTGGGTAGCAGTATTAGAAAAGCTTTACAGCAAGAACAGTAAACACTAGGAGTGTTTAGTACTATGCAACAGTGCCAAATACTGAAATCATTAATCTCCAAACCTTGAGCATAATTTTCACATCTTCAACCAACGTTCCTGTCCTACAAGATTGGGCTACCTGAAAAAATGCAGTAACAGCAGCTCTTCTATGGTACTTCAGTGAACTCTGTCACAAAGAGAGCATGGAAATGTGGAGAGAGAAGCACGAATAAAGATGGGGAAGATATTTTCCAGACATCCACAGTATTATTATTATATTTTCCAATACTTTCACAATATTATATTATTTTCCAAATATTCACAGTATTATGTGGTATTGTTTCCAAGACATTTATTACTATGGTCTTTAAGTACAACTTCAGGGGGGTTGTTGATTTATTTTGGGGTAGGAGCTGAAAGTTGGAACCTGGAGGCAGACTTTTTCTAAGTTTTGCTGTGGTAATTAACTTATTCCGACTATAAAAAAGAAGTATTGGGCATGTCTAAATAATTTCGTTTTTCCATTTTTTGGTACTTGAAGAGATTATATATTGAAACCAGAAAGAGATAGACTTACATGCAACATAAAAAAGGATCAATTTTAGAAAGGAAACCAAAAGAGACAAAACTTCTATATCCTATTTGTACCATATTTTTTAATACCAACATGGAAAGGAAATAATCTTCTGGGCTACAGCTGACCAACGAAAGGATGCAGATTTAAACTACTTGTAAAAATGCTGAACTAACCACTTTTCACAGATATAAGCATTAACAATTCTTGAAAATAGAAATTTAAACCAAACCGTAAGTATAATCAAGGATCTGTAGTGGTTTCTTCCCTAGTATGCCAGCCTCCACTCCAAGTTTCCAGCATAACAAATTACTCATACGTCCATGCTGCCACATACTCAGACCACAGACAATCAAATGGAAAAAGACTTTTGGGAACTCTGAGAATCTGCGCACTGCCTCTTACTAAGTGGCATCCACCACCAAGTGGATCACCTAAAACCAACATCTCCTTAAAATCCAGCCTTTACCACAGCTGTAGCTCAAATACATAGGACTAAACAGCCAACAAGCCAGTAGTTGCAAAGGAGTATTTGCTTTGTGTTAAACTGGGAGCCTTCTTCAAGCATTTATAGCTGGTTTGTAAATGTTAGTTTGTATTAATACAGGTCAAAGCTTTTTCTGCTCAAAGAAATCACAGACTTCTGTAGAAAACAATAATTAATGATCATTGTGTTTGTAATTGCCAATATGTTTTGGATAAATTTTATACTGATTCCAGATCAAAAAAATACTGAGTCCTGGTTTTCCAACATATTAAACTGATTAAGGTACTTTGAATTATTAACCTTTAATCATCTATGTGCCCAATACACAGAACTATTCACAGCAAGATAAAATACTATCCAAAGATAAATTACTACCATGTGGCTAATTAAAAAACTTTTCAAACATGTTACCAAACTGAGTATCATCAATATTTTGGTAAAGTGCCTAAAATTTTCTTGTAGACATAAGTAACAGTAGTCTTCACAATGTTTAGTTAGTATGTGCTCATGTTGTGCATTATATTAACCAGACTCTTCATTTTCAAACCAGTAATATTCCTCATAAAACACATACTTAACATGAAAGGCTACCCCTTACAGATGGAACTAATTATGAGTAAACGCTTATGACACAGCAGACAAATAGAGACTTTCCTTCAGTGGGACTAATCAGTGGATTTCAGCAGCAGACGAGCACGAGGACATGAGGAACAAAATCCTGGTTCCTCTTAACGGGACTTAAGCCACTAAGTTTAGTGAAGACAAGATTCCACCCTCAGATATGAAAAGTATAAAATATCTTTCATTCAAGGATCAGAAAACAGCTCAATTACAGACTGTGATGAACCATTAGTGCACGTGTCGCTCAGATTGAATGTGACTGATCAAGACCATACATCTGTGAGCAAGATGGGAGAGCTGAAGGCTGCAACAGTGTCATGTGATAGAAGATCTCTGCTGCTCTGCAGGTGGTTAGTCTCAGGGAAGCGTTCCCTCAATATCTGGAATAATCCAGTAAGCTCCAGCTTGCTCCCAAGGTGGTCTACCAAATTGGAAATTTGCATAAAATCATTAATCACAATTCAGACTAAACACTAATATTTGCCCTTATGAGATCTGACTGGCTATAGCTATTCCAGATTTTATGAAGTTCACCCTATTAAAAAAATCAATTAATTAATTTCTGCCAGTATTTCAGTGCCCCTGACACCACTGGAACATTACGTCAGTACAAACACAGAAAGATTGCTCATCACTGTCTCCCACACCATCTCTCTGCACCTACCATCAGACTTCCTCAGGTAGCCTCGGTAGCTCCAGGCCATGAATATTTTGTATTAAAACTGTGGTTTTGCTGAAAGAGGAACATAATTTGCGTGCTTCAAAATACAGCTTAGAGAAGAGATTTATGCTTTATAAGATAGTTTCAGCGTTTCTATCAAATGTAATTTTAAGAAAAATGCTCTGTAGCGTGAATAAAGAGAAAACTCCCTTTGCAGGCTTGACTGAGCAGAAGGAACACCCAAAATGCATACTCTCAGCAAGTCAAAAGGAGATGGATACTGGTCACAAGTTACTAAACAAAAGCTAGTAGAATTCTACAAACATTTGTCTGCTTAGAATACCAAGTTTTGAAAACCTAACAACACCACTTATACTATACTTAAATGTCATACTATATTTATGGAATTAAATGCCAATAATACTTCTTAACATTCTACCTCTGTGAAGTCTGCTTTGTACTTCCAAAATATCTAAATTCTGTCAAGCATAACTGCAATGCATCGGGGGGAAAAAAAGTAGTTCACAGGAAAATTTAAAAAAAAGGGCATGCCTAATAGGCCTGACTTGTTTTCAGGAAACTGTTCTTTTGCTTGAAGCTTGCACATTTTACAATAAAGCTTTTCAACCCACAATGACAGGGAATATAATTTCCTGACAAATACTTGGGGCATGGAAGGTTGTTTTCACTTTAAAAATATTCGGGATTTAAAATACTTTCGAAACAGTGGCAAGCTATTTCTCATAAAGGCTAATTAGTCTAAGCAGCAAACCAGAGTATTACAGAAATACTGTTTCTGGTATCCCAGCTTGCTCAGACTGAGCTTGGACGCCAGCCACAGGTACACACATGCACTCGAGGTTACAACATTTTCGATATGATAAGAACAGGACTTGTCTGAACTTATCTTTGTAGCCAAGTATTTTAGAGATATGCTGTGATAAAAATTCTCCTCTGAAAGTGCAATGCCATCCTAAAAAGTATTTCAAAAGAGTTTTAGCAGAAAATAGTATGACCCTTCAAGCAATACTTTACAACACATGGGACTGCACACATTTTTCTCAAAATAGGATGCAACCATGGGATGCTGTTTTTAATTCTGCTACTCATGCGACGCTCAGCAAAATGGCAAGAAACTGCATTACAATTTTGTTTTTCTAGAGATCTTGGAAGCCAGTGTTTTATTTGGTAATGTCTCAGTAGTTGCTAATCAAAAGGAATTTGGAGAGAAGGCAGCTCCATTGGTTTGATAAGCCATAATACAATTTAATTTCGGACTTCAAATATTTGCATTTTCTGAAACTGAATTCCTACAGTCAAGTGCAGGTGATTCAAAGGTCACAGCTGTGTAGTTATATCATCTACATTCACCTTGCTCACTTCAAGGCCAATGATTTAACATGAAGTGTATCAATGGCACTTTTCAGTGTTTGTCTAAAGAACTTCACGATTATTTATTCTGGCCACACAGTTTTGCAACTGAATAATGTATTAAGGCATTCTAAATCGGTATTACAAGATAAAATGTCTCATTGCTAAGATGCATGTATCTGTGTTCCCCATCCTGACCCAAAACAGTGCAATGCTTGATGCCTGCTGGGAACTGCAACTGGTTTTTTTCTCTACAATTCAAACTAAAGCCCTATGGTTCACAGAGACATAACTTATTTTAGAAGTATTTCCAAAGAGCGGCTTGGCTATGCAGAACTCGGATTTGGGGGCAGATCATGATAGGCATTAATATCAAGAAAGAGACTCAGCCAAAATAGCACAGGTAGATAAATTAGGTTCTGTGGTTGCACGGAGCAGCAAATGCCATGGCATGTAACTACAAGTCATCAATTCTTTCAGCACTTCATAAACAGCAACAATATTTAGAAGATGATGACTCCTGGTCTCAGTCAAATAGTACTCATGAAGGGGGAAGAAACTAAGAGCTATGGCAGAAAAATCTCAGATAAAAAAGATACTTTCTTAGAAATCTGCTCACAGCTCATGCAGAGACGCAGTGGCAGAACAGCCCAACATCACTTTATCAGCATGCATAAGGAACTATTACTCTCAGATCCCTCCTAATGAACAGCAGTGGTTGGAAAACGACCTCTGAGGACAGGATTCTTGGAGACTTGCTTTAATTTATAAACTTTCAGAGGGCTGTGACTTGACAACTGCCTTAGCATTTAATGCAACAAATAGTACAGTTGTATTTAAAATATTTTCTACTGGGGGGCAGATGACTTAGCAAAACTTACACAGAATGTGCTGCAAAACATAATTGGGTGAGTAATGAACAATTTCAAAAGCTTTTAAAAATCGAGCTTTCAAAGTTTTTAATTAAGTACTACAGATTAAATTACAATTGTCATTTTTAGCAGTACGGGTGTGTGTAATGAGCACATTTAAGGTTCTGTTTCAGGAATGAAGCATCTCAGCAGAACTCCATGACTACAAAAAGGGTAAAGGGAGTCAAGTGTGCTTCTATAAGCAAACCACTTCATTTACCATACATCTTCACAACATTAGCAGCTCCTGAATAAGCCCCACAGAAAACATGGTTGAAAAGTAGACCACTGCCTGTGATAAGAGCTATTGTTTTTACTTCCTGAATGGTTTTTGGGACAGACCCTTTTAGAGTGGTGAAATCTCACAGGAAACATTAGGCTGCAGTTAATTCTGTAACATACAGCAGGTACGACAGAGATTCTTGGGATAAAAGGCATTGTTTTTGTACTGGTCAAAACATCCTGGGGAGGGGAAAAAAAATGTTACATTTCAGCAGCACTAAAACTACCAGGCTTAATTTAGACTTTATCTTAGATTGCCATCAGACCAATTTCCAAAAAAGCATTTGTAAAATGTCTGTGGGAAAGTGGATCTGAATTGTCTGGGTAAAATAATGGAAATAAGTGCCTAATAAAAACAAACTCACCACTTATAATCTAGAAAGAATCCCTTCCCAATGATTGCATCAACACAAAGCTTTCTGCCCCAAAATGTCCTACTGGTTGCGGTAGCAATAGGAATGTTAGAAGCTGCAATGTGAACAAGGATTTCAGCATTAGCTGCAATTAACACTGTGCTGTTGCTCCTAAATGTCATTTCTGTCTTGCAATAAAGTTGTTAGTCTGGCTGGAAAATAAAGGTGTCTGTGCAGCAGTAGATCCATACATGCTTCAAATACATACTCTTCCCTACGTATTACTTTGTCAATGTAATATGAAGGAAGACCACACATTTCAACATTAATTGCCCAATCCCAAATCTCAGATTTCCAAAGCAATTTAATGGACTGATTTAAACAGTTATTCTTATAAGATCCATGGACTGATTTCTTTTAAAAATAGAAATTTAAACCAGGGCCCTTACATTTGCCTTTAAGAGTCTCCAAAGGGATTTTCAAAAGCAAATTAATCCCCTTTTTGCACAGTTATAGAGCTGAGTCAGTAAGACCATGGACATAAATTCCTTACTGCGCATGCACCTCTTAAAGGAAATGCAATTTAAGGTACTCACTGTTGAATAAATAGGAAAACAAACAGTTATGAAATACTTTATTTTCGTATTTTGTAATGTTCTTGTTTGAATGTATTTAACTATGTTTTGCAGAATTTAAAACTAATGACAGTGCAGAAAAACAGGAAACGGTAGTTTTTCATCACTAATGATCATCAACTCCTCCATCTCCTTTACTTCTCTAAAATTCTCCTGTTCTAATGATTCCTCAGATCTTTTATTCTACTTTACAGGGGGTTTTTTCCCCTGACATTTTCTTAACTTTTTCCTCTTGTCTTGCATTTGGTGACCTCTATGCTTGTAACTCTCCTGGAGTGTCCTCATGTCCCAGTGACTGGAATGGTCTGACATTCTTCCAAGCGACTTGGCCAGTGTTTGTATGCTTTGATTTCCTCTTTAACTACTCAAGTCTGTGGTGAGCCTGAAACTTTTCCAGTTCAACTCCTGCAAGCTCTGACAGAAACCGTAATTTGCTTGCTTTTATTTTTTTCTGTAAAGCACTAAGATGGACAACTAGCTTTAGACTTAAGATGATAAATTTTTTTTTGCCTTGTCACCTCCATTGCAACTCAGATAGTTATGGTCTGTCATTTAAAAGAAAATCAGAAAGGCTATGACTAAAGCATTTAATGCGTAAATCAGAGCATTAAAAACAGGCCACAGAACCTCTTGGGGACTCAGGATCTAAACAGCCTTCTAGACATTACAGGCTGAAAAATACACAAGAGGCAGCTCTAGTCATCCAAAGCAAGACTTAACAATAAAAGGGAATGGACAGACAAAACACAAAGTAGCTCAGCAATTCAGTTGTTTACAGGCCTTAGTCAATACTCAAATGGAAGCTTTTTTCATATTTCCACATCTCCATCTGGCTACAACATTATCTTTGCAATGGCTGACTTGAACTATTTTTTCAGCTTCAATGAAGTTCTTAAAAAGTCCCAGCCTTTTGGATGATGGGGGGTTTTGCATGATGTGCCTATGGGCTGTTGAACAAACCCAACAAGCCAAGGTACCAAGGAACACAAACCAGTTACTTCCCTGCAGGAATGCTTTCACAAATATGGTTGATGACATCATACTACAAGATGTTTATGTGCTTTTATAGACATGGGTTAAATTGACATTTTCCTTGAGAGGCTGAAGGAGTTCACGTCTGAAGAAGGACATGAACTGACCTTGCACTCTACAAAGAGGTGACTGACCCTGTGGGATGGGGAAGACTGGGGATGTCATATGTCTTGATCTTTTTATTATTTTTGACTTGAAAGGCTCCTCTAGAATCTGTAAAGTCAAACTCTGTGATATGGATTGAGTAAGTGCTCAATGAGGTGGGTTAAAAATAGGCTGAACTGCTGGGATGTGGTGAGCAGTGCAAAGTCTAACTGGTGGCTGGTTAGTACTGGTATTCTTCAGGGACTGATGGATGTTGGGGACACACTCCAATTTCTCAATTATTTATTAGCAACATAGGTGACGGGAAGTAATATATTTGCAGCAAATCCAAAGGTGGAGGTGGAGGGGTAACGCTTCACATGCTGGAAGGCAGGTTTCCTATTCAAAGGGACATCAACAGTCTGGAGAAACGGGCTAACAGGAACCTTGTGAAGAAAACTGGCTTATTCCTTGTTGGCATGAGGAGCTCTTACTGCTGTCTACAAACAGCTGATGGGAGCATACAATGAAGGCACAGCCAGGCTGCTGTTGGAGGTTCAAGGTCTCAGGATTAGAAGCAATGGACACAAGTTGTAAAACAGGAAAATACCATTAGACCAAAGAAAGTAATTTACGACGACAGCGGTCAAGTACTGGAACAAGCTGCACCACAGCTGATCTTATGTCTTTAAGACCCCGGAACCTAACGAGAACACTATTCCTTTCTAGAGACCAAGGACTTTCTCTGCTCCAGGTTTATGCATGTGTCCACACGTATGAGTGTAAGCAGACGTGTGCCCATAATTTAGTTCCCTGAATGGAGGGGCATATTTGTGCTTCTCCGTATTCCTTTGAAATGTTCAAATCAACCCAAAATGTAAACAAGTCTTAACAAAAACATAACAAAAAGTTAAATTTATCAGTTTTGTTATGACTTACATATGGCCATATTTAAACTTCTGAATTCACTTACCTTGAATTCATACTAAAATCCTAAACTGTCTTCTGCAAGCACACCTTTATCACATGTAAAAGAAAAGGATGGGGGATGGGGGGAGGGAATAGACCTGAATGTATTGTATAAACAACAAAGAAAAGCCCCCCAATGAGCAGATGTGCAGGAAGCTGTTGTGGGTGCTCATGTTTAAGGCAGTTTATGCAAACTACAGAACCAAACTTTCCAGTCTCAGAAGACTTGATGGAGATAGGTCTCTATGTTTTGCATCACAGAGGAGCATTCATTCCTTCGGAAAATAAAGCCATTCAGCTCCTCTAGACTAAAATAAAAAAGCCACTGTGTTTACTAAGTATTTATAGTATTACTCTCAATTCACTTCAAAAGGGAACTTTACTTTTCTCCACATATTGTTTGCATAATAATTCAGCATACAATATTCAACAACATTCATAAAATATTCCACATAGACATAAGACATATCATAAATCCTAAACTCCTAAAGAAAGAAGAGTAGGAGGACAGCAGAGACCAGAGTTTTAAGCGGATACAGGTAGAGTAATATTACCTTTGAGACCTAACTAGCAGTAAGTGCCATTTTAAAAGAATATACATAAATCAAACTGAAAGAAAGTAGGTTTTGGATTAGATATGAGGATGAAATTCTTGACTGTGAGGGTGGTGGTGCACTGGAACAGGCTGCCCAGGGAAGTTCTGGATGCCCTATACCCTGGGGTGTTCAAGACCAGGCTGGATGGGCCTTTGAGCAACCTGGTCTAACGGAAGGTGTCCCTGAGGATGGTAGCGGGGCTGGAATGAGATGATCCTTAAGGTCCCTTCCAACCCAAACCACTCTGTGATTGTAACTTTCTGTTTTGTTTAACTGACTTTTGCTTTATTAAGAGGTATGGCTTCACTCCTAGATTTGACTTTAACAGTACAAACTGTGCCTCCTCACTTCCACTCAAGGAAACAACACTCAAAATACATAAGCTGCTGGAATGAACCAGCAGTATAGGAAGAGGCCCTAGTTTAAGTTTAATGATGAAAATTCCCACTATAGTCTCTGCAGTAAGTTCAGCGGCTGTCTGAACCACAAAGAATGCCTGTGTTACATATTAGTTGGTTATAAAGTGTCTGCAGCAGCTTGACTTTCAGCACAGATGCAGGGGTTATATACTAAGCGTGTGAGCGAAATATTTACAGGAGAAAGGAACCTATAAAAAACAAGCTTGTTTGGTGCTTCCACATACACATATCTCAAAACTTGGAGTATGGCTCCTGTTTCCACAAAAAAAATGCTGGATTAGGATTTTACATGTCTAGGAAACACTTCTGAGACCAGCTGCAGATACAGCAAGACACCCTTGCAAACCTACAAACTGCAGACACAAGCCAACAAGCACAATATTATCTTACTCCTTCTGTTCAAGCAAAATGGCCAAGCCTAGTAAAGACATCACTTCTAACCCTTTAGTCGGAACCAAAAGTTATTTACATGCTTATAGTGTGCTTGGTGAACACACAAGCTGAGCCTTCCTAAAGATGTTGATGCTTACATAAATAGTTTAACCTCTGCTAATATTTTCTCTCTGTTGCAGAAAACTGTCCTTTAGACTATCCTTAATGGCAAATTAAAAACAGTACCTCAAAAGTTATTACACGCTATTTTACTGAAGAATTATAATATATCTAAAGCAAAAGACAAAAGTTCAATGTATGTCAAATATGTATTTGACTAGTTATAAATCACTATACTATTTTACCCATACTTGCACTTTTAAAAAGTAACTGACAGATAGTTTGGGGAAGGAAAAACAAATTTTAAAAAAATCAGCTAAAACCCCTAACTTGCAGAAAAAAAAAGTCTGCACCAATAGTAAAGGGAGTTCTTCTTTAAGCTCTTTAACAAATGATCTAAACCAAACTGTTAGAACAGAGGAATGTGAATGACTAAACAAACCCTTCAGTAAACATTCCCCAGCTGCAGTTTTCAGCTAATACCAAGTTAAAATGTGCAGACTCCATCTACCTTCTGCAAAATGATTAAACTTAAGAAGCAAAGCAACATTATAAGACATACATGACTCACAAACATAGTCACTGAAAACAAAAACCACTAGACATTTATCTCTTAAGAACAAAAAAGACACCAGGACTGGCACCAGTCTGCAATGCAAGAAAGACCATGTGATACTTAGACACTTGTGTATTAGTTTAAAAATAAGCTAGATAAGCATGTGATGAGTGACAATTTTGTACTTGACCTTTGCTTTAATAGCTCCTTTCGACAAAGTCCACACAGACATCAACAAAACTCCTAAAAAAAAGCTAAAACCTTACATCTCATCCACTGAGTTGAAAATAAACCCTAAAACCAAAATTCTACATAGAAAAATAAAAACATACGTTTTGAAGGACAAATTCAGAATTTTTTTTTTTTCTTTAAAAAACATTGAGCTCTTCTTGTAAATCAAGCTGATGAAATTCAACATGTTAAGTTACAGAGACAGAAGCTTGGGGTGCATATTTCCAGTGGGAATATTTCACTCTGCCCAGCAGGCAAGGAATTTGGAAATAAGAGTTCCTCTTTCCCAAGGATGACCAGGCTTACAGGATTGCACAGGAAATTCTTTTAAGTTAGGAAATGAGGATGCATTCTGCATGGGACAAGAAACCCTTACTTTAGGGTATTACCTTCTGAAGTGTGAAACCATAACATTTACCTCTGGAGTAAGGGTCTCCACCAGCATTAAGCAAGTCCATTATTATCCATAGTGTTCTCTATCTAAATCCTCGTGAGTTTTTCTGTTGCTATTTATATTTATTTAAGATATCACAGAATCACAGAGTGGTTGAGGTAAGAAGGGACCTCTGGAGATCATCTAGTGCAAGCCCCCACTGCTCCACGCAGGAGCAACTAGAGCAGGTCCAGATGGCTTTTGACTATCACTTAAGGATGGACACTCCACAAGCTCTGGGCAACCTCTGCTAGCATTCAATCACCTCCACGGTAAAAGAAGTTTTTTCTTACATTTAAATAAAATTTCTTGTATTTCAATTTGTGCCCACTACCTCTTGGGCTGTCCCTAGAGACTACTAAGAACAGCCTGGCCCTGTCTGTGTTAAGCACACACACGCACACACTGAAAAGATCACCTTCACAGCCCTTTCACTGGCCCTGCTCCAATGTCTCTTTATCTCTCTCTTATCAGAGAGTCCCGAGCTTGACCCAGTACTCCAGGTGTGTTCAGCAGGGCTGTGCAGAGCAGAAGGATCATCTCCCTCCACCCTCTGGAGACACTCTGCTGATTGCAGCCCAGGAGGCTGTCAGCCACCTTTGCAGGCTCATGATTATCATGCACTTTTTTTTGGGAAAACAAGCCTTAAAAATGTGGTTTGCCCATTTTGAACTGAAGGTAAGGAGATGTATGGCACTGAGTTTCATATTTTAGGCCTAATGTCACAGTTAGTTTTGTGTTTTACCTAAACATATATTATGGTGTCAGTGGTGATATTAAGTTTCAAGAGCAAAGCTGTTAACCACATTCTCAGCAGTACAACACATTCTTTTAGGCTTCTTTCTTTACTTTGCTTTAGTGTATTCAAGATACGGAGTAAAGACTTAAGAGTCCCCAGTCGCTCCTGATGTAGAGACTAAGAATCTTCCTAAAAATGGGCAACCAACAGTAATTCTGAAAAGAGGAATAAATCATTACAATTAATCATCAAAAGAGGTAAAAAATTTAAAAACTAAATTTTAATTTACCACCACCCCTCCAAGAGCAACCATTCTTTATCCTGAAGTCAACACCAAATATGGCAACATCAGAGAAAATTTCTCTCTGCCTCAAAAAAGTCAGACAACTAAACTCCATTTGTAAGGATAAAGCCTGTTTTAAGTAACACTGACACAATCCCACCAACAGGCAGTCTGGTTTCTTGACTCCTCGGGAATGATATGCAAACAGGAAAGCACCAGCTTTCAGACTTGCAGTTGTGTCTGCAAGAAAGGACATTAACGAGAATCACACACGAAGTTCCACTTTCATCATGCCAGGACTATTTCTTTTGGATTCTCATTCTTGCTATACAGGACAAGATGAGTCCCTGAAGATGTAAATAAGCCAAAGGAAAAAGAACACATTAAACAGAGGTCTAAAGACCCGTCTCCTTCACATGATGATATACATGACTAAATGCTACATTGCTGACTATAACTGTCAAATTTAGGCTCATTCCATACA
Organism: Eulacestoma nigropectus; assembly: GCA_013397775.1. Classification (NCBI taxonomy): domain Eukaryota; kingdom Metazoa; phylum Chordata; class Aves; order Passeriformes; genus Eulacestoma; species Eulacestoma nigropectus. Next base: position 197,805 of record VZTE01004120.1, on the reverse strand, counting down.
GACTTTTCATGTTTGGAAAGATGGTTTGTGCAAACACGAGTCAGGAGCTCCATCAAACACCTGACATACTGATGTAAACTTTTACTTTGGGGAGTTTTATCTACCAATACACTTCATAGAGATAGAGAGAAACATCTGACCTTAATTTTCTAGACACAGTAGTTGGTGAGCACTTAACTGAAGACTTCTGTACATCTTGCTATACATCAGAGCAGAAGGGAATACAGAACAGTTGTACAAGCCTCACTCCACACTCCTCAGCAGAACTAGCACACTGAAAGAAGTTATACAACTGCCTTTTGTTATAGTCTAAATATGGATCTAAGATCTTATTTTACCACCTTTTTTTCTCCCTCTCAATTGAATCTGGTCTTAAGAAAAACAAGGATGACAACTTGAACAAGGGAACTAATGGGTGATCTCTGTAAATGGAGAAGGAACATGTGAAAGATCTTCTCTATTAAGGGAATTATCCAGTTCAGTTAATCCCAAACACAACTATTAATAGTTGGGGTGGAACCAACTCCAGACACTTCTCAAATCTTCACTTCTGTATTTGGATTTCTCTACTTAAAACCCCCAAACATCTTCTAGGTAAAAACCCAAAACAGACATGGTTTTCCACACCCTCCCATAATTGGTATCCAGTTGACAGAGAAGTAATTACCTTTTGTGTGCCTCAACTTTGCAAGTCACCCTGTTTAGTTAAGTACTGCTGCACAGAGCTCTGCAGCAAAGGAGTCCAGAAACACCTCAGCATTTTTTGTGATCTGCTCAGTACTCTCAGTTTCTAAAGCAGCAACTTGCCCAGAAATAGATGATCCTGAAGGGACTTGAAACTCAGGAATTCAATCACATTTGTACTAGCAGATAGTTAGTAAAAAAACACATGTGCTTTATTAGATACAATTCATCTTGGTACAGTGGGAAAAAACCCACTAAACTAGTCAAAAGAAAATTTAAAGCAAATATTTTAACAGGTTTTTTTTAAGATTCTCTGTTGGAAAAAATTTTTGTGTATCCACAAAATTTACCATGTAATGCCTAAATTGCACAACTGAGGATAGGGGACCCTTCAAGTACCTCTTTTAAACTTATTTATTCTTGGTGTAAACACTAACTCTTCTAACATGCATCTTGTAGTAAAAGCAAAAGGAGGAGGAACAGACATCTGATCTAAGCATCTTACATTTTTTTTAGTATCTGAAGCACAAATAGAACTATTACTCAATTCAGTGTAACTTGTTTTTGCAATCAGGAATTTGATCTTTTTCAAGCATGACAGTCAAGAATAATAATACAGAATATATGCAAATTTTGAGACACTTCAAAGACATTAATAGATAAAGAAATATCAGAGACTGTGTAAAGTATCTAAAAAGTAAAGGTCTTGTAAGCTAACAGGTTAAAACTCACAGCTTATTTGAACTTTAGCATAAATATCAGAATTAAAGAGTGTCGGGTTTTTTTTCTTTCCCATGTAAATAAGCCATATAAAGAAAGATACTATGCCATGGAAAACATCTGAAATAATATTAATAATCTTGGAACACGTTACATTGGATTTTATGCCACCTATTATCTTCCAAGCATAACTTGAATATTTAACTTTTCATTTATTATTTGCTTGGCTTTTTTAGAAAGTACCTTTTCTTCAGTGATTTTGTTCTTATGCTCCATACTGATAATCGCAGTTTAAATACCCTATTCCTCCTTATTTTTCAAATCTTACAAATTCATATATGTCAATGACATTATCATAAACACATCTCTTTGTGTACTTGATATGTAATGCAAAATTAAGATTTTTTTTTTGGAAGCCCATACATCTTGTTCATGGAAAACTCTTTTTCCATTAAAATTCTCTCTAGGTCAAGTCTAAGAACAAATACAAACACAAGACATTTCCCAAATGTGATTCTTATTTTTACACCTCCCTTAACACATTTCCCTGTCAGGTCTCCAAAAAAAATTCCACCTTGACCTGAAAGGGCACAAGAGACACTTCAGTCAGACCCTTTGACCAGATGTTTTCATTTCTGGTGGAATTTAAGAAGTCATACTGATGCCAGCAAAATAAGTTGGTTTTATTATTAAGCAACTAAAAGTTACCTGATGCTGCTGATGAGCAGTAAAGGCATGGGCACTTAGCTTTAAACACTTAGGTTGTATAACACTTCAAAACAGGCCACTAAACCACCCATAACTATGAGTACATAAAAGCCCAGGCATTTCTCATACTAACATCCAGCAAGACAGTATTTTTGAAAAACAATGGATTCTCTAGTGTTTGTCTTGTTTTTCTAGTTTGGGGTTTTTTTAATGTGAAAAGTTAGGACTAAAGGCAACACAATGTCAACTTTAAGTTTGACATAGAAGGTTCTTTCTCAGTCTTTACTGTAATCTGAGAAATGAATAAAATGTTTCTCAGTATTTTGTCCAGATTTCCCTTAGGAAATACGTATGTGGGCGTTAAGAGAAGGGACGCAGATGAATGCTCTGCTCAAAAGGGAGGAATTTATCTCCAACCTCAGAGAGCATACTGATGTCAGAATTACGGCTATATGAAATTGCAAACAACTTCAAAACCATCTCTTCTCAGACGGACTACAAAACGCAGCTTGTTGTGTGATCCAAAACCACTTCTGCAAGTAAGCATCTGCCAAAGAGGAGGCAGGAAGTCGCCTTACGATACTCTGTGCTAACCTGTAATCAGGTTCCAGGATGTTAAAACTGTCTCATCTTCTGAATCAGCCTTCAAAATAATCAGGAACGTGGCATTGAAAGGAATGAGCTGAAGTGCAGGAAACTACATATCATAGTTACACAAAACAAAATCAAGCTTGGTCCCCCCCCACTCATAGCCTTTCCCCCAAGTAGTTTAAGTTGAAAACAGGCGATTGTGTTAAATTCTGGTGATCTTCCTCGTGGGTTAACAGAGTCACAGAGCTGCGCAGTGCGGGAAGCCACCTAGTGACAGAGGAGCACAAATATGCCTGGAGCTGCCCAAAGTTTTAACGAGATGACGCAGTTGGAGCATGTGATTACTGCTGTTTTTCTCACTGACTTGCAAGTTGTGTGGTATACTGGAGTTCAGAGAATTGCAGAGTGATTTCTGGCAAGTTTTATAAGTCTTACTAAGTCTTGTAAATGAACTGTGAAATAGCAAATTTTCTCAAGATGAGATGTACAAGAGCAAAAAGGAATTGTACCAAAATGTATAAGGAGAAGGTCTGATACAAATTTTAAACTCATGGTGGCACTATGCAGAAGAAGTTCGTATTTGTGAGGCTGGAAGGAAATAATCTTAGGGAAATGTGCAAAAATGGAAACAATCAAAACAAACTATTTTCTTCTAGCTCGATGCGGAAGTAATTCAGCCGACTTGAAAGAGGAAGTTTTCATGACCCAGAAAAAATAGCTGTAGAATTTACATGTACTTAAACAGCATTTTTCAAAAATTGAGAGCTCACAAAGTAGCATGAATACAAAACACTGCACAGCAAGATTTCCAGGCCAGTAGTGCTCAATGTGTACAAACAATGTGTCATAATGATTTTTGCCTATGGCAAAGAACTTTACCAACATGTACCTTCTGACTCCACTGAAAAACCTCACTGCATGAGAACTGCATATGATAGAATTACAAGAAGAGCCAAGTGGACAATGCAGATTTAGATGTCAGTTTACTTTGACATCATGAAATAGCACCATTGAACCAACAGGCACAAAATCCATCATCATAACAACAGGGAAATTAAAAATATGTGTTACATTACAACTGGCAGTATTAGAATACAGCATGAAATTGCCAGTGTATGTCATTCTGAACAGCAGAATAAAGCCAAAGAAACAATTATTTACAGGAATAATTCTTAGGTGTCATATGTCAGCAAACTCAATGAAGGACTGGCTGAGCATTTCTTGGAATAGGACAAGATGCATGCTGTTCATTGAATACATGCTTCTCCTAGAGCCATTCTAACAGCATTAAACAACAGCAATGAAAAATACAGTCTGAGAAAGGGATATGAGTTTTCAAGTCATACCACAAACGATGTCACAAGTGCAGGTATTTGATGTACTAATGAGAAAAGTCCTTTAAAGACTCTTTGAACTCTGTAATTTTTTTTTCTCTCAAAATTACTCTTGGCAGAGGATCATGCTCTAATCCGTACAGGGAAAGTAAAGAAGCCCAGTTCAGGATTACTTTGTCATTGAAAAAGACAGCATGACTTCAGAGAAATTCAGATCCTATAGCTAACGGGTTTCAAAAGTTCTGTACTTGAAGTCTCAGGGATAGAATGAAATTCAAAGAAGTGAGTTCAAGCAGTGAAGACTAAAAATGAGAAAGAAGTAGCATTGTAAAGAGAGTAATGGTGGCAGAAATCACAAAGGTATGTACAAAGCTGAAAAAAACCAGTCCTAAAACATAAGAGAAAAAATTGTTTCTTACAGGCAAATACTTGGTGAAAAGTTTCTATCCTAATTATATATTTAATACAGGTATGCAATAATTTTTTTTTTGCATAAACATATTTCTTTTTGTGAGGGATCATCTTGAATTCAAGACCATCTTCCTTTCAGGTTAGCATGGTAGCAGACATTTACTCTAGAGGGATCTGCAAAACATCTGCATCATACTCACTATTCATCAAAGCGATTTTGTATAATAGAGATCAACACAAATGGCAGAAATACCATGGGCACCAGGAGGAGAAACTGAAGATATCAACAGCTTCCACCTTCCCAGCAGCAGAAGGGAATTTATCGTACTAAACTCCAGGCAGTCACACAAAGCTGACTCGGCCTGATACTCCTGTGGAATGAAGAGGACTACAACTACCTCCATCAAGAGAGATAAAGGGGTACCTCCTCCTCCTGCCCTCAGCTGTTGATTTCCATGAGCAATTAAACCCTGGAAGTTGCACCAGCAGATGGAGGTTTCGGCACTGAAGGAGGTACAAGTCCACCTCACAAAGCGAGCTGCAGAAGACAGCAATCAAGCTGCTCAGGAGGGAGGAAATGGTCCTTTCCTGGCCCAATCCACTTACTTTCTTTCCTGCTTTCTTAAATGACCTGTCTGCATAAGCTGCTCAAGGAAACTACCTCATAAAACACACCACTTTCGTGCATGAGGAAGCACAGGTGAGCAGGGACATTCTCAGCAATGGGGACACAGAAACAAGACAGACACACAGAACAGAAATTACTACAAGCACAACAGCTAGTAAGATCAGAATGTCAGCCACACTGATATATCACCTCTTTGTGATAAACAATACAATTTTCCCAAGTTTTCTGTGAAACTGCTACCATGAAGCACCTAGAGATTTTGTAGCACTTTTTGTAAGAGACCATTACATATAATTTTATATTCCTTCTACAAATGTAATTGCAGTAATTGCAAGAAATTAGTAATAACCGAAAAAGAGAGAAATCTTCCAGAGAGTGTCATCAATATGCCATTTAAATATCTAATTAAGAAATAATGACCTTAGATGTGAGTTACAGTAAGTTGCAGTGGAAAGAGACCTTAGGCAAAAAAGTAGATTGTTAAGACTTTCTGTTGTAAACAACTGGTTTTCCTTTTCCCTCAGTTACAGCACTGTGGTTTCTGCAAGTTTTGGACCACTAGCTTTTCAGATTTTATTATTATAATTAAAATGCCTAGATACACACAACTATGTCATCCATAATTTTCATTATGTGAATTGTTTTGTGAATTGTGCCAAAACAGAACAGATTGATATCTGTTACATGCACATTTGAAATACATGCTCGGTAGATAGTATAGCTAAAATCTAAATAGATGAACATGCAAATACTGAGTAAAATATAAACAAAAAAGCCTGATGCAGAGGCTTCCTTTCAAAAACACATACACTACCTTTCTAGACTTTCTACCTGCCTTGTTTCTGAGGGTAACTGATGTGATAGGCTCTAGTACGTCATCAATGTTTGATAATTAAAATGTTTAAATAATTAAAGTAAGGTAGGGCCAAAGTAATTATATATAGCTTCGTATTTCCTGAGGAGTTCACTCTAAGCATCTACCTTGACCTCCACTAGAAGTAAATACAGTGTGTGTTCATGTAATAGGTAATTATATACCAACTGTATTATTGTAATCTGAAGAAATACTATTTTGACTCCCCAAGCATAATAATGAATGCAAACCAAAAAATGTCTTCATCTTGTATTTTAAAAATCAAAATCTGCTTTTCACTGCAGCATCACTTACATGAGTACCTTGAAAAGTAAAACATTAAAATATGGAAAATGTGTACGCTATTAACAAACAAACTAAATCAGGTAAATTGAAGATACGGAATTCATCCTTGTAAGTACTCAGTCAAAGATTTTTGCAAGATATGAGCAGATTCGTAATTCAGACTCACTATTCACTCAAAATGGGGACAGCAATATTTTAGAGGGCAATTTGAAAATATCATGTCATAGCTGGATAGACAAAAAAATACAAGCAGTTGCCAAAAAACCAAGTCTATCACTGTCAAACAGCAGGTGATCCAATTTTTCACACACCAGAGAGATTTTCATTTTCCAGCTCTTTATATATTTTTATCTAGAGATAACTTTGTATTAAGGAACAGATTTCAGTTCACAAGAGTAAACACAGAAAGCCAAAGAAATAGCTGTTCTGCTGAACTGATGAGATTATTACTGAAATATCCCACGAATTTCAGCACAGAAAGGCACTGGCTTCACATGCTCTCACACTTAAGCCACAACATCCTTATCTGAGAAATCAAAGCTATTTTGATATGGTTCCAAGGTAGTGACTCCTGAAAATTCATCCCTGTTACAAAGAAATCAGAGGTGATGTGAATGCACAAAGCATTTTCAAAGGTGGACTCATAGGTATAGGTGATGTTTGCTGAATGCCACAAAAAGGTAGAAATCTAGCTCAGACAGTTCCACTAGCCAAAAATCTGGACAGGCAACACAGGTCACTGCAAGAGCTCAGGGATTTAGCACTGACAATTAAGGCGTCTTTTTATTTAACAAACAGTAATTTGTTACTGTAATTAGATCATGCTTCCCAGGGCATCCAGAAAAAGCACAAATAAAGTCATATATGAATGTATGTGAGTGGTAATAAGGGAGTTCAAGCCATACCAAGAACAGAGACACATGACTAAGAATTGAAGCAGATACAGAATTAATTAACATGTGGAAGAACAAGCCTTGATCCCATTAAAGAGAGCTGTCTAAGTGGTTACATGGGTTATGAAACTGGCACTAATGAAGATGAGACTACAAGGAGCAGAAGATTTTTCCCTAGACCTAAATGAAGCTGTAATGCAAAATGAATTTGAGAACCTGTCTCTTTCTTACTTCAAACTAACAGAATAATCACATTAGAAGATCAGTTTAAAAATTTATGCCTTTTCTCCATACAGCATTTAACATGCTTTTCTACTACTATTACCTGGTTTGTTCCAGTAGGATGATGACCTGTACAATACATACTTAAGACATAAATAAAAGTGGAACTGATTTAACCAAATGCCCTTAATTCAAAGCAGAAAATTATTTTGAAGTACAGGAACAAATCACTGTTCCTACATTCAGATCTACTAATATCACTGCAGAACTTACTAGTATTAAGATAGCTATCTGGGCACTGTGACAATCACTGGTTTTTAACTGCCTTTTTATAGCACAGAAAAAAAGAATAGTTGATTTGAAAAATGTTGAAGAGTGTTTTCTAAACAGTAACAGAGAAAGCAAATAACACAGGAAGAAAAGGTCACTTATTTCTTAGGGGGAAATTACAGAGGCCAATCTACAGCTTGTACAGGATACTGGGATGGTAAGGACCTCTTATGGACAGGCACATGGAAAAAGGAACAGTCACTAACATATCTCTGCATGTCAGAGAAGTCTGGTAAGACTCTTGTGCCCCCATTCCGGTAACTCACTATAGTCTCTGCAAAAATACTTGGAAACTCTGAAACATGTCACTCCTGGGAAGGGAGCTTTTCTTTAGAGTCACAGTCTGTTGACAGAAACCACCAACTATCATGGTAAATTAAATAAATAGGTTGGATTTTTCAATGAGGAAACAACAACCCGCAGGACAATCAAAATTAACAGTAGGAAAAAACTGTCTGTTACTTTAAAAAAAAAAACCTAAATAAAAAAAGCACTGAACATTGAACAAGACCCAGGTCCCTGGGAAGAGCAACACCTTTTCAGGGACAAATGTGCTGCTGTGCAAAACCTCTGAGCTGGCTCACAACTGACAGAAGTAGCACCTAATCTTCACAGATATTTCATACCTAGCAGGGTTTTGTTTTGTTTGGTTTTTTAATTATTATTATTACAGACTGCATAGTGTAGTGGAGACACAATATGTTTGTCCCTTGATAGGACAGATGTGATTCATGCAAACAGCTAAGGACATTCATGTACAGCAGCAGTCTGGGCAAAACAAACACAGAAGGACATGCACATACGTTGGCATGCATTTGTGCATGGACAAGTACAGAAAAAGTTCACAGCTATACAAGGACAGAAGTCTTTGGGTCAGGAAATTTTTTTCCTCAATTTCTGAGAAGAAGAAATCAATAAAAGAAGTCTCAAGTCAAAATTACCAAATTTGACACCATCTTGAGTTAGGAAACAAAGACACAGATATATGGGTATGAGAGTTGTCAACAATCAGCACTTCTGGAGACTTCTGAAAATAAAGTGGTCCTTCTGAACCCTCAGAAGAATAGTTCCAGCTGGCAGATGTCCACGTACATAAAGGAATTCATCCTACTGGAGAGGGAAAGGGGTTAACATGAGCCATCAAAGACTCCAGTGCTTTGGGGAGGAGGGAATATACATGCTCCAATAAGCCTTTTCCTCCCCCACAGAATTACAGAAGAGGTCAGGGTTTCATTAAAACCCCAGTTGGAAATGGTAATTCAGCACCACCTGTCACAGCCCCGTGGGCAGCCCCAGGCCCTCACTGACCTGCCCAGCCTCAAATGCTGCCTCCACAGCCCGCTCTGCACCAGGAGCCCCAGTGAAGCTCAGGCCTGTGTTCCCAGACCTGGACTGAGCTTAAGTACCACACCTGCCTCCAGTTCTACACTCATCTCAGACCTGCGTTATTTGTACTCTTCTCTCCGGGCCTGTCTCCACCTCATATCCTTTTCATCCAGACTGGAACCCCTGGATAGACCCAGGCTGCGGGTGACTCAGGGCTGTCCTGTGCAGGGCTAGGAGTTGGACTCGATCCTTGCAGGTCCCTTCCAACTTGGCATATTCTGTGATCATGGAATTTCCCGTGTCTGGGACTGCTGATGGGGTCCTACTACCAGCCCCAGCTTTGCCACACTGCTCAGGCCCCATGGCACCAGGTGTCCTGCTGGTGTGGGCACTGCCTGTGCTGGTGCCACCCTCACATCCCTTTCTGGCTTCCCTCACGGAGAAGCCCTACTCATGCTGCTCCCAAACGCTATCGTTTAACACTATCAGACAAACATATTTCAAAAGAGGAAATCACTATTTTTAACGAAGTCTTTTTTACTATTTTAAGACCACCTAGTCTGATCCAAACTCACCTCTTAACAAAGAGCAGTGTATCAAAAAATAGTCTTCAAAGATTTCTCCAGTGTCTACACAGAGAAAACAACTCAGCTCCAATGTGGTGTCGGTACTACAAACTGACATAACCAGACTACTAAGGCAAAGCTGATAAAATTAACAGTCTAATCACATTGACTAAGACATTCTGTGTCTTGTTCTTCGTTCATTACATTTTTATATTTTCAGAAACTGCTGAGCACTGCTGCCTTTCTAAAGCTATGCTTTGTTTTTCAAACCTAGACCAGGACCCAAAAAAGTCACCTACAACACACAGCTGGAGAGGCTGGGAAGGGGGAAGGGGAAGGAAAGACAGGAAAACCCAAAAATCTGTATTTCAGGAGAGGAAAGCAGGCAATATAACACAGATTGAGATAGGAGTTAATTTAGATGTCTTATACAACTAACTTACTTGTTTGAGGCTTTAAGAATGCTTTGGCCTTATCAAGTAATATTTGACTTTCTTCTCCACGGAACAGGTATGTTGTTGTGGTTTCCAGTATCTTTTTATATTGTCTTATGGTAGAAAATATGTATTCTAGTGACTTGAGAACAACAAGAACTACTAAGCAACGTGATTATTGTTTGTAAACTATCAGGTTCTAAAGGAAAGGGTTTCTGAGGGTAACTTCTCAGGAGATGTTAACAGCCTGCAGTTTGATCAATTTGGGAAATAATTGTTTTTTCAAAATCCAGTATAAAAATACATCTGTTCAAAATGTATTTTAAAAAAATTTCAAATGGTTGCTACCCTCATCAGTCACCTAATGCTAAGTGTACGTGCCCTGTTGACAACGTTTACAACTAGAAAGATTTTATAACATTAGACTGTGATCAATATTAATGGAAAAGGAAAATTTATACATCTGAAAGGCAGACACAGCCAAATGTAAAAGAACGGTTTTAATAATGAAAAGGATTTTGATGGGCACAAACAAGATGTTCACAGGAAAGACAATAAGGGAAAGAATTTAGAACACTTGAAGTAACTGAAGTAGAGCTTATATCCAGACTTCAAAATCAATCCATGCACAAAAATGCAGTTTAAAACGGTATTATAATTCAGCAATATGACAAAAGGTCACCCATATATTTACCAAAAGTCAGAGGAAGAAAAAGTAACCACACTAAGCCTTGAGTTAGTATTCGGACCTTAACAGCAATTATGAAGGCCACATCACTAAAAGACAATGAAGTAAAAAAGAAGATAGTATCAAAACTCTTCTATGAAATGTTTACGAATGTGCTAATCTGAACTCAGAACTGAGTTACACCACTTTTTTTTTTTTTCATTCTAGGCACTAAGTTCACACCTACTTGGGATGCCCAGAGCAATGCATTTTAAATTTTACCACCAAGGAAATTACTACATAATTGGGAAGATGGGAAAAGCAGAAAAGGACTTGTGTGATTTTTGTTGTTGCTGCTGCTTTGTTTCTTTTTTTTAATAAATTGACAAAACGGAAGGATACCAACTGGTGTTGATAAAAGGAAAGCAGCAAGAGAAGGAAGATTAAACTAGGATTCCTCAAAGAAGGAGTACAGACCCGAAAGATGCTTGTAGTCTTACGGAGAAATGAGCATCTAGAACTGACTGACAGGAGGGAGTAGCTTGTTCAAATAAATAAAAATTAAATAGATCCATGATGACTCTTTACAAACAGGTTAGAGGGGCAAGACAGAAGTAACTGTATCTAATTTAGCCACTGGTACATCTCGGCTGACAATAACATCAGACAGATCTTAATGTTCATAGATCCTAACAAGTTACTAACAATATTCTGGAACTACCATCTTAGAAATCAAAAAATACAGGGTAAAAAACCTATAAATGCTCTTTTCTTCTCATAACCATATAAGCAAGTGTCCAAAATTAGTGTAATTTAACATTTTAAACTATTTAAAGGTAGTCATCCTGCCTCCTTCTGTGTAGCTTAGGAGTAGTACACTAGACCTGCAGAAAGAGATAAATGGAGTTCCTCTGCAATACTGAATGTTTTGTAAGCTTGGAAGATTCTTACCCTGTATTGATGGAAATTATTTCTATCAACGGATTCTTCCTAATCTTTGGCAAATCCAGTCGCACTCCCCCCAAACGTTTTCCATTATCTTTTTTCTGACCCAGCAGTCTCACAGAATGACCTTCAAATTAAGCAAAAAAATGCAGTCAATACAAAGAACAAGTCTCATCATACTTGTTTTGATTTGCTTTTCTTCAGAAGTAGTGTTTATATTTCAAAGACTGAAAATGAGAATGAGATGTAATAATATATTTCCACCAGCTGGAGCATTTAAAAAGAGACACTGACAGGTAAAATAAATCATCTTAAAATGAGCAAATTATTTCATCCAATTATCTTTTCACACTTGCATTTTCTGTTTTATATGATTAAAATTATCTAAGCAGTCTCATTTTCAGATTCCCTAGCAAATAACAACATAGCAATAATACTTAAATGAGTTGTATGGCAGGATTAAAAGATTCTTCCCCAAAATTTCATTCAAAGCTAAATTAGTAGGTAATAAACAACTAAATACTTTTTTAGCTTATTATATGGAGAACCAACACATTTCAAGGTTACCTGACTGTGTAAGTCTGAGAGAAAGTGCTGCAAAGCATATCCTCGCATGGCTAAGGTGACTACCAAGATTTGCACATATTCCTCCCACATCAGGACAACTGCAGGTCAGAAAACTGCCTCACAACTACTTTCCTGAATCCATTAATATTCAGAGGAAAATACAAATAATTTCACCAACTGCCTACAACCATACATCAGTCACACCACAAGTCCTGTATTTAAAGAGCACAGATGACAGGGTTCACTGATATTCAGAAGCAAGAACAATGAAGAACCAAAACAATTGCGTGTGTTATTGCATAAGGTAGTCTAAAGTGTGCCCAAGTTATAAGACTTGTATCATTTACTCCACAAAGCCTAGAATAGACAGGTGAGAGAGAGCAAGTGAAAGCTAATGGTAGATACCTGAATAGAGCTGGAAAGCAACAACTCAAACTGGCAGGAAGAGAAAGCATGTGTCTGTTGAACATGGAAAACTCCCTGATACTAAACCCTACAGCTTCAATCCACCAAGTACTTCAGGAAAGGAAAAACTAACCCTAAAATAGGAGGAGGGTGAGAAGAATGCATGAAACTATAAAGTACGAGTCGAGCTACATCCTACGACTGATTCAAATCAATTAAAAGCTGTGTTAGACCAAAGCTCCTAACTTATGCTACCAACAGCTATTTACAAAATTAATTCCTTCATCTGTCAACACCTTTCTTCACTGCCTGTTTTGAGGAGTCATAAATTAATTTTTGAATAATGTGGCATTCATGCTCCAAATTTATTTCCTTGATATGGAAACAACAGCCTGAAGAAAACCCAACTCCTTCTAGAACAACATCTTCCTCAAATTTTTTTAAGATACATAAAAATTCTCAATCAAAAAAGTGATCTAATGAACAAGTGAGCAGGACTGACCTGATAGCACAAAGGTTAATACAAACAGGAGACATAATGGTTAATGGTTAATACTGATAGAAGACATCATAATGTCGACAGGAAACAAAAGGCATTACTTCTGCAGTTGCATTTGACAAAAATTTCATTACATCATGTGGTGGATTTAGTAATATGGTGCTTGTGCTACTAGCATTTGCTAAATTATTTGCTTCTACCTTTTCCTGAGAATAACAGCAATATCTTTGTCTCCAGATACCATCAGTTATTTTCCAATCTTATGCTGCATTGCAAGCATGGCACCATTTTATTTACTTGTGTAACAAAAGTGATTGCCTTATGTAAATCATAAAAATTAAACTAGAAACAGAGAACATTCCTTTTTGTATTTCTTAATACTGTGGTTTATTTGGAATAAACCAGTTTATCCATTTTTTTAAATATTCAACTGCATTACTATATTAAAGGTGTATTTGGATTTATGGCTGAAAATACAGTGGAACAATTCACAGTAGTCTTAAAACAATTAGGCTTAAGAACAAGTTACCCAAAATTTAAAATTTACACACGTAGCATTAGGGTCAAAACACCATTCTTAAGTTTAAAAAACAAAATGAAAACAAGAAACCACAAAACCAACCTGCCCCCCTCCCCAAATAATATCTCAGAGCACAGAATCAGGGAGGCCTCATCTCCTCGGAACACGGACCCTCACAAGGAACAGCCATATGTGAGTTACTGCTCTCTAACAGGAATTTAGCTCACACTCTCCCTTTCTCATACTGAGAGCATTACCCAAACAGGCAACCACCCCCAAAAACACCCCCACAACATCAGGACATTCTACACATAGACTATAACTTATAGAGAGAACAAGACTGAGCTTCTCCTGTTGTCAGAGACTTCCTTTATTCAGGAAAGAAACCCCAGCTCTGTGACTATCTCCCACATGATCTACTGAATGCTAAGACCCACCCCAAATCTGTGCCTGAGCTCAGGAAATCTATGGCCTAGCAATCAAATATGGCAGCTTATTCTCACATAAAATACATTTCCCATATTCCTCCTGAATGAGGCTAAAGTTCCAATTAATATGAAGCTTGTAAAACCTGTGGGGTACTCAAGAATAACAAAATCCCTGTACTTTTCCGTCCAGACATCAGAGGCTAAAAAAAATGCCTCTAGTGGGAGATGACTTTCAGCAGAGAGTTTAATGCTTCCAGAAAGCAAGCAGCACACACATATCCAACTACTGTGACGTGTGCTGCAGGCACACTTAATTATTTTTCTTAAGAAAAAACCCCCGTTGATTACAGTATTTGTGACCTTAAATCCTTTTTCCCCTACTCCATACAAAGACTATTTTGTTTCATTTTAAGTAATCACTAAAGCATCTGTTTACAGAATTGTTACTATTAATAAAACATAACTTGATAAACACTGAATCATACTTTTTTACATGCTGTAAATCTTTTTACCTCATACTCATTTCAAGAAAACTTAAAAATAAATATTTTGCCATCCTTAACTAGGAAAAGGCTAAATAACATTTTTTTTTAGATTGTCTAACCAGCACTATTAAGCCCAGACCAACATCAAGTTTAACAGAAAAAGTAGTAATTTTAAATCACATTCATGACCCCCTTTCAAAGCTTAGAATTGGACAAAACACTGCAATTAAGCTTTACTTCTAAAGCACTTAATCAGATAAAGTTACCTTCTCTCTGACTTTACAGGTTGCATAACTTACCTAAGCAAAGCAGGTGTCTCAAACTTAAAAGGAGTCTTTCTTTTCATGTTTGTTTTGTTTCTTTCCTTTTTTTTTTAAAGTTTTGTACAACATTTTTGAAAACTGAGTTAATCACAAGTCTATTACCATAATGATGAGTGCTCCATCTCAGATATCAAACAAACACCACTCCTTTTTTGACGGCTCACTCTACAGTGCAAGCTTTGAAACACAGCTTAAAGACAAACAGATCTAGTCAGGTTAGATAGGAAAGCCTAAACTATCTGGGCCTATTAATTGCGCTTCTGCTATAAAAATAACTTTTCTACTTCCACATAGTCTAGCAGCAGATAAAATTCCATTAAAAAAAAAAACAAAACAAAACCTGAAAAAGTTAATTAGTGGTTTAGGTCATGCTTCAGAGCAGTTTTTCACTAATTTGTAGATAATTAATACAGATTACAACATAACAGAAATACTAACCACGTCCAGCAAGGACACTTGCAGAGCAGAATCACTCACAGCAAGTCCAAATGAAATCAAGCTAGGAACAATTTAAAATGAATCAGAGCTCTCTAGTTTTCAGAACTGTTTAATATTAAACTCATCTTTACATAGAAGTCAGTAGACGCAGTTCACATTACTTGGCACTATCTGCAAGAAGGATGAGGCTGGAATGAATTAATCAGGATATTAAATCCTATTGTTAATCTAAAAGACGACATTTAAATGTGTTTAGTTTGATAATTCAGTATGCAAAATGAAAATATTTTTAAGGTGTTTATTTTCACTTGTTAAAAAAGACACCAAGAAGTAACACTGTTTTAATTGCATGTACATATAACTTTAATCATAAATGTATGTGCTTCAGGATTGATGGAGAATGCCCAATCCTGAAATACAAATATGAAGTGAACAGCTAATGGAATTTCTTTGCCATAAGATTATAGTATTAAATGTCCTGTGAACCTCAGGCTACCTCAGATCACTGTGACCCAGAACCACAGAAGCATGTTAATGGTATTAGGGCAAACAGATTCAAATGGGATTGGTACTTTCCTAGTTTATTACAAGAATAAGTGAGGGGGAAGTGGCCTGGCTTAGTCTATTTTAGTCAACTTTACCTGGCTATCAGTGTTGTATCAGAAACTAGTAGATCTATTATGTTTTAAAAAATTGTCAGCTTCATTCTGTAGGCTGGCACCCCAAAAGAACTGCTGGGAAATTGTATCTGCTTGAAAGATGGAAGAGGGCACCCACTGAGAGTTCTTCCCCATCCCTGCACACCCCACTGGAGCTACACAGCGTGATTCTGAGACACAACTCCCAGCCAGCCACAGATTTCTTCGCTGTTAGCTTCCAAGTTCAGCACAGATATCCCAAGCAGCTCAAAACCATGATTTTACAGAAAATCCTCAAAGATGCCGGAAACCCCAGCCTTGGCAGCAAAAATTTCTATTGTTTTCTGCTTGTTGTTACCCATTCCTCCCCTTTCCCAGTTACACCACTATGCTTAGAGGTTATTCACCGTTTCCTGAAAGACACTTTTTTCCTCACAACACAGCTGCCAATGCACTGTTCTGCACCTCTCAGATGTCTCTCATCAACCTGTCTGATCTTCTCCAGCATCTTTAGGGAACAGGATTAAGCACTAGTTCATGTACTTTTGCACACATTTCCTTCCACCACTGTTTGGTTCTTAATGAATAGAGTTTCCTTTCCTCAAGGTTAGCACTGGAAAAAATAGCACACAGGAGCAGTGTAGCTAAGGAAAGGAAGGTAAAAGCATAAGGGAAAACAAAGCAATACATTTCTTCAAAGAAAAATGAAAGGAAGAAGTGTAAAGAAGCAAAAGCAGTAATAAAGACTGAAAGAAGCATCAAATAAGGGCAGACCATAAGCTCCTTTCCCATCTTTTCTCCCTGCCCTGCAGCACAAACATGCTATCCCGCAGCAGACATGACTGATTTCAAAGGAATTCCCAAGCTCCCCAGAGCAATCACATGCTGTCAGACACACACAAGTGCAAAAACAAGGACACTAATTGGTTTAGCACTTCGCTATGTGGATGCTCCCACCCAAACCAGTCCCAGCTGGCCAGCAGCACATCGGCATCCCTGAATGTCATCAGTGGGATTTCCTGTCTCAAGTAAATATGAGGAGCAAAGAAAAGCCAAACCTAACTGAAAGGTATATGCTGCTGGCCAAGTAACTAATACAAATGATTCCTGTTCTAGATCAGTGAAGATGGGAATGTTCGGTAACAGTCAAACTCCTTCATCTAGTGTAGGCAGGAACTGGGTCCATTACAAGAGACAGAGAATAATTCAGATTAATGCTGGCAGAGTTACTGATCTTTCCTTGTGTGTCACTACACCATGCCTTGGGCCAGGCATTCAGTCCCATTAGGATGCTGACAGCAGCTGGTATGTTTGATCTAGTCTCTGCATTCAAAACTCTTCCATAAAAAGATTGCCCTCCACCCTATACCAACTCAAAAAGCTTCATAGAAATGTGCAGGTATTACTAAGCATACAGCACGTATGTAACTAGCTTGAAATACAGAGAACTACTAAGTGTTGCACTTGGAATTAGTATCCAACAATAATACTGCTTTGGAAGACTCTGGAATATGAGTGTCACACTGGTGAAGACAGGAGCTTTTTAAAATTCATTTTATGTAATTTCAAAAACAAAATATTCAGTAGAAAAAGGTCCACAGGTGTCCCAGATTGCTAAAATTCATACACCTCTTTCTCTCCATTAAACATGCGGTACCTCTTTATTCTTGGTATGTCTCCAGTGTATGATTCAATTATAACAATACCTGTAAGCACTAAAGCCTTACTGTACAACAAGTCATACAGAAAAAGAGATAACTATTAACAAGGAATTACTGTCCATGTAAAAATTTCACCAAGTTAAATTAAGAATGTAAGTATTCAAGAACATTTTTGACACATCCATAGTACTTTCCTCTCTCACAGCAAAAGCACTTGAGATGCCCTATTAAGGCACTATTTCTTTTTTTCAGGATTCAATAGCTTCACCCTACTTATTTTGAGATCATGCAATGTTATTGTCTTTCTGAAAAAGTGCCTGAACGTTAAATCTCCTATGAGCTCAAAAAGCCAGCTACAATTCCACAGCTCAGAAGGACAATACTAAGAATCGACTACAGGAAGAGTTCCCCTGACCCTCTGTCCTCACCTCTCTGTGAAGAAATGCATTTGATTAGGATCAAAGATTCTGCTCAAAACCTCAGGAGATCCTAGAGAGAAACTTCCAAGGGAAAAGACATTTTGAATCAGATAAAAAAGGCTGCATTCTGAGGAAGGGAAGTGCTGAAAGGAGGATTGTCAGAGCCAGCTGCAGCAGCACAAGTAACGTGACTAATCTTTTGGGGTGTGCAGGCTGAACAGAACAAATTTAGCCTTAGAGTGAAACGCTGAGCTGAACTTCTCGCTGTATGCAAAAGCAAGCTTTCATGAAATTCCCCCAGTTTGAATGAGGTACTCTTTACATTTACCAGCCACGAGGATTCTCTAATAGAGCTAAATCCAGATGAGTCTAACCAATGTGAATAGGACAGAAAAATAGGAATGCTGTAAGATAGTCATTCTCTCAAAGTGTGGAAAAGAGCACATACAGGTCTGGAAGAAAAGGCACCTTTTCCATGAACATCACAGGCTCACTTAACAATGAGCAATCACAATTTTGCTACTGAGATTTTCAATCTGTTTCCCCCCAATTGCTTGTTTTCTTCTTCTGTGACACTATTTTTTTCCCATTCAGTTTCTGTGAGCTACTTACAAAATAAAGTCATAACAATGTCAATCATAACAGTGATAGGCAGTTCTATCAGATTTATAAATGAAATAAACGAAATAACTACACTGAGAAAAATAATTGCAAAACCTATCTAAAGTCGTGGATCATCTCACACACCTAATAGTCACTGCATGCCCAAAAGCATATGAACAGGCACAGCAAAAACAGCAATAAACTTTCTTATAAGAACAAAAACCACTTGATGGTAACAGAAATCTCTTGCCCCAGCAGGGAAGATTTTAATGTTGAGCCGCATCATTACTGATGTTTTACATAAGAAATTAAGATCTGCCTTTGCAGAAACTGTTTCTCCACAATTACTGTATACTCCTCATCATGCTCTACATTTTTATTTAAATTACAGTCTACAAAGCTGAACTCTCCAAACCGATACTGGCACAGATCATGGTATTACTATTTTGAACTCATCAGTACCCTTCAGTACATCACACTTTTAGTAAGCAATCAGAAAGGGGCAATTAAAACGCAACCTGGTGCTCTCACTGAAGCATCTGGCTGCATGAAAAAACCTTTGTCTAAAAGCCATACAGTGGGACACCTTCCAGCCAGGTCCTTCATAAGCCAATGCTTGTTGTCAAAGTAGTTCTTAAGTAACAGTAGGGAAAAAAAAAAAAAAAAAGCCTTCTAGTTTGAGCAATGACACTCTTTCTACCCATAATGCTTTGGTTTTAGATGACAACCAAAAAATTACAATTTTGTTTAAATAGGAGTATCTCCAAAATTTCCAGTCCAGGGGACACAAAACAGGGGCAGGGGGTAACACATACCACATTATGCCATTAATCTCAGTGATTGATACATACAAATGGGTGAAGGATGAATCTTTTAATCACATTTGTGGCCCCAAGTTACTGACTTGCTGTAGCTCTGCATATTGCCCACTGAAAACATGATTTCAACCCTGCCCAACTTTCTTAAGTCTGTCAAACACAGCCCCTGGCACAAGTTCATAGAATCACAGAATGTTAAGGGGTTGGAAAGGACCTTAAAGATCATCTAGTCCCAACCCCGGTGCCATGGGCAGGTACATCTCCCACTAGACCCGGTTGCTCAAGGCCTTATCCAACCTGCCTTGAATGCAGTTTTTCCAGTCAGTACCTTTACTTTTCCATAATCTCAGTTTAAAAGACAATTCTACTGCCTAGAAGTAGCACTAGAGACGTGGTACTGCTCCCGGGGTGTGTGGAGGGAGCTTCAGGGGCCTCTGCGAGGAGAGGCCAGGGCTGCCAAGTGCCAGATACAGCTGGCTCCAGCTGGCTCCAAAAGCCCTGCCACAGGGCACAGTGGAGCTCCACAGCTGTCAGAGGTGTAAGAAAGGGAAAAACACTGCTTGGCAGCAAGGGAAAAAGCGTGAGGGAAAGCCCTGTGAACACCAAGGCGAGAAGAGGAGGAGGAGGAGGAGGAAGAGAAGAAGATGGAGGCGCTGCAGGCACCCCATTGGATTCCCCCGCAGCCACTGGAGAAGAGCACAGTGAAGCAGCTCATCGCCCTGCAGCCTGTGGAACACCACGGGAGCAGGAGCCTAGAGCAGGGCTTCTGGCAGTAACCGCACG
Organism: Eulacestoma nigropectus; assembly: GCA_013397775.1. Classification (NCBI taxonomy): domain Eukaryota; kingdom Metazoa; phylum Chordata; class Aves; order Passeriformes; genus Eulacestoma; species Eulacestoma nigropectus. The sequence goes on along the minus strand of VZTE01004120.1, from coordinate 177,600 downwards.
GAGCCCATGGGGGACCCACACTGGAGCAGCCAATTCCTGAAGGACTGCACCCCCTGCAGAGGAGCCACGCTGCAGCAGTTCTTGGATCCCCACAGCCCACAGGAATGCCCCAGGCTAGAGCAGGAGCACAGCGTGGGGAAGCAGAAGCAGCAGAGAGGGGCTGTACTGGGCTGACCGCAGCCTCCACTCCCCATCCCTCTGCACCACTCAGTGGGAGGAGATGTAGGAGTCTGGGATGAGGAGTGAAGCTGAGCCTGGGAAGAAGAGGAGTGGCGGAAGGTAGCTATAGTTTCTCACCACTCTATTCTATTTTAAATTGGCAATAAATTAAATTCATTTCCCCCAAGTCGAGTCTGTTTTCCCCATGATGGTAACTGGCAAGTGATCTTCCTGTCCTTATCATGACCCAAGAGTTATTCCATCTTATTTTCTCCCCTGCCCTCGTGAGGAGTGGGAGCAAGAAAGCAGCTAGATGGGGGTCTGGCAGCCAGACAAGGTCAACCCACCACACAGTGAAATAAATAAAACAACCCACCCAAAACTGCCCCCCCACCTTCTATGTCCTTTCAAAGGAGATAGAAACAGAAACAGAGACTTGATGAGGCCACTACCCTCCCTCTGACCCTCCTTAAGCTGCACTTTGGCACAAACAGTCAGTTTCCTGACTGGGAGCCAAATGATACTTTTCCTCAAATAGGAACTCCTGACTCCTCCAATTTTTATTCTTCATTTGGCCTGTCATCAGCTTCTTAAGTCAAGGCTACTCTTCCCACAGTCACAGAAATTGAAAAGAGACTATTTTATCTACTGTTATCAGGAGATTATAGTGAAATCAAGCAGCACATACAAATATAATTTAATATTTTGGCATTCATATATGTACATATATACACACTCACTCTCAGGTGGACAATCCAGTATAAATTCTACACTTTAGCCTATATAGGCAAATATAGGTACCATTTATCTCATTTTCATACAGACAGACACTGCAACTATCATCAATCTATAACTGCTAACCACATGAGGACAATTAAACAGTTTAGCAAATAATGGTTAATGTTTAAACTGGGAATGGATGGGCAACTTCACCAGACAGGTCAACGTGACTGAAACCAAGAAAGGTTATGTTAAGTATAAAAGGCTCAACCCTGAAGTAATTTCCTTCGGTTGTTTTTTATAATCAAGTCTAATGACCCATTGTAAACTACGTTTTGTGAAAGCATTAGACAGACACAATATGGACTAAACTCAATTCAACCCATGTCCCTCATCTCCCTAAGGCCTAAGCTAAAAGCAGACTGTACACAAATACTCTGGTCCCACGCCTCCCACCCCCACAAACCCTTAATAACATGGGATTTGAGAGCATGTCTAGAAAGGAAGAGAGAAAGACCTAAATCTCTGACGACCTAAATTCAAAGCCAGAAAACAGGAATTTCTGCATTAAGCAGTTAACATTTCTCCTTTAAAATACAAAACAAATGTATTCTCTTGCCTACTGTAAACTGTTTATAGCCAAGCTTGTATACACATACAAGTTTTTTTAAAAGACAGATTTCAGAGTGGTTCATAAAAAGCTGATTTGAGCAGTCACCATAAAGACATTCTGCAGTTCCCACCGAAGACAAATCTTCAGCTTATAGGAGCATACTACAGAAACAGATAATCCAAAATAACTTCTTCATTCTATACAGAAATTTTACTAAGAGATGGAACATGTATCAATTATAGCCCTGTTTTCACCTAGCTCACAGACACCACAACTCTTTAGCAATACTTTCCTAACTTTCTATGTCATCATAACACATTAGTGGAAAACTAAGCACGTGAGTGGGAATGGGTGTCCTAATGTTGTAAAAATTGCTGTAATCCAGACTTAAAATTTGGGTAATGTGCACATGAAGCAAGGTTTACTAAACTGTCAAATCAGACATGACAAAACCATTCTGTTTATCAGGAAGACTGAGACACACTGGCTACACAATTGTGGCTGTCACTTTGAGAAACTCAGTTCTGAGACTGTGAATGAATTATTCTGTCTAGTTCCTCACAGGCAGTAGAGAGGTTTCAGATTATAAATTACCATATCATATGAAAAGTACATGAAGATGCCTCTAGTTAAAATATATCTTGGGTCACAGTATAAATATTAATTAGACATGACTTGCATACAAATACTGCACAGCTTCTGGAAGTGACAGTTTACCTGCTAATTTACCTGATAATTAGGAAATTTCAAAGATTCAACACTTGTGATAAAAGTTAGGATGGCATAAAAATGAGAAATCACTGAGCCTCTTAAAAGTCTCTCTCTTTTGGCTATTAGTGCAATAACAAACATGCACGTCCTTCTTTTCCATTTTCTGATGAAGCAGGATAAAAAGATAGTCATATAAAAAGTGTTCATCAGAATTATCTTGATGGAGTGTTGGAAACTAACAATTACACTGTCTTCACACACATGTGGTAAAGACCACCACAAAGATATATTTCTTGAAACCACCATCTCTTGACCCAGCAGAATGGCAGTGTTCTGAAAAAGTTTCCCTGACAATGCCCTTACGATTGAGAAATAAAGCTACAAGAAACCCTTTCATATTTCATACAAAGAGTTCTAAATAATTCCAAGAAATCAATTTTCTTTGAGAGTACAGCAAGCTTTCAACCAAATCCAACAGGGGAGCCATTTTCATGAAAAATGAAAAAGATGACTATTAGGAGGGGAAAAAAAAAAAGGAAAAAACTGTTTCCACAAACTTTCCCTTTTTGTAAAGTGTGGACTACAAAATTCAAGCATCCAAGAAAAAAATAAGGTACCATTTAAGAAATGGGAAGCCAGGGAAAGCTAGACTTTCAGACTTAAAACTAGCAACAGGGTAACCTGTTTCCACCTTGGAATTTGGACAGAAAATCCAGACAACTCTGTTAGGCTGACCAATCTACAGAGCTGTCCTACAGAGCGCAGACACTATGAAGCTCCACTTATTCGGTCAAATATTTTTTAAATATTCAATTTATAGTATTTTTTCAGCTTTCAAGATATACATAACCACACTACAACAGTATACCACCCATGCAACCTTTAGCTTTTCTTTTAAAAAAAAGGTGAAAAAAATTGTGTCGTTCAACTATGACAGATACCCAACTTAAAAGTCACTGGTGTAAGCTGGCTCTGAATTCAGAATTTGTATTTAATCCGCTGTCCCACATCACCTCCATCTCCTGAAAGCATTAGCAGCTTTAGCAGCTGTTACTAATGATGTACACTCATGAAAACAAAGACTTACATTTCATTTGATTTTACACTAATTTAATCTTCTACCATATATCTATTTTATATAATAAAATATTCTTAATCAAGAGTCCTGTTAGCTGCAGTATTTTACTTCACTTGGATAATGGAAGTTCACAGTTAAGACTCTTCATAAAACACAGTGAAAAAGAGCTTCACATTCTTCTCCATTAGTAGATGATTCCCAAATACATAAATTAATGCAGCTTCTTTAAATAAATTAAAGAAATATAAGTAAAAGATCCTATTTTTACGGCTGGCTTTTACAAAAGTAAGCCATTATGCTATGCCAAAAGTAAGCCATGCTATGATCTCTGCCAACTTGTTGATTCTCTTTCCAATTGTAATTTTATTGTCACGGATGGGTTACAGTTGGAAAGGACCTCTAGAGACCATTTTGTCCAACCCGCTCGCTCAAGGAGAGCCACTGAGAGCCAGTTCCCCAGGACCATGTTCACGGTATTTGAATACATCCAGGGATGGAGTCTCTACCACCTTCCTCAGTAACCTGAGCCACTGCTTCGTCATCCTCACAGTCAACATGCGTTTCCTGGTGTTCAGAAGGAACCTCCTGTGCTTTTATGTGCCCGTTGCCTCCAGTCCTGTTGGTGGGCACCACTGAAAGTAGTCTGCCCCAGTTCTCTTTGCACCCTCTCTTCAGGTATTTATAAACTGAAGTGATGTGATACTTTGAAGTGACGTGATGTGATACTTTGATGTGATCCCCCTCCCTGAGCCTTCTCAGGCTCTCCCACGAGGAGAAACACTCCAGTCTCAGTCTCTTAACCATCTCTGTTGGACTCTCTCCAGTACGTCAATGTCTCTCTCAAACTGGAGAGCTGGTTTCTGTTCATTTTTTTCCAATAAAACTTCAGAAATCCTGTGTTCCATTACCTTTTGGGAAATCCCTGATGGAATTGGCACTACGTATGGAATTCAGCAGCTCACTTTCTCCTTCTAATTCAAATCACTTCTAGTAAGCTAGAAAGGAACAAAAATCTTTCCAAAAATTCACACTTTTTAAAGTTTAAATGTTCATTAACATGCCTATGAACATTATTTTCTAGAATTATATCAATGTTTAAAATGCAATCTAAAAATCCATTTAGTGAAAATCATTATTTTAACAGCTGCTACCAGATTATTTGTACTCTTCCTAGTCATAAAACATTCAGTCACCATAACCTGAGTAATTATGTTATCAAAAACCAGTAATATCTGGAGTCAGTATAAATATTACAAAGCCCATTTTTGGGAAGGGAGAGCATGCTGACCCAGGTTATCATCTTACTCCCTTAAGAACAAATAAAATGCAGGAAAAAGCAGATAGGGATCTGAAATACCGTGCTGTTGTAAAAATCATGAAGCATCCTCATTTTCAACATATTGTCATGAACACCATGATGTTTCTGGGAAAATAGTTTGGCTTATTAAATAAAAAACATGTGCTGAATGTATTTCTTCTTTGTTTGTATGGCAAAGTAGGTTGTACCTCCAAAAACAGATGCCATAAAACTGGGAAAAGTTTTGGTTGGGAATACATAAAAGTACAGATTTCACTTCTAAAAGCATTCAAAGCAACATGAAATCTTAAGGCCTTCAAACCACAAGCTCTAGAAGCCTTACACCACACCACACAATTTCTTGGCAGAAGCTTTTTTTCCTTTTAAAAATTTGCACTGCTTTAAACTTTCATGCGGTAGTTCAAAAAAAAAAATCATACTCCAGCATGAAAGTTACTGACAATGTCTTGTGAACTAGACACTTGTTTATATTGAAAGTAGAGCCAATTAAACTAAACCTTATAATTTAAAGCTTCATGGAACAGTAATTTTTATGGCCTGATAAGTAATGGAGACAAACGTAGGTAACCCAGAAAGACCCAGACAAATATATTTATTAACAGCAAATGTTTACTGGTCAGGCTGCAGAAACAATACTGATTTTTTTTCCCTCCTTCACTGCAAAGTACTAAGAGTACACACACACGCGAACAAAGCCAGAGAGAACAAGGAATACAATTACAAAAGAACATTAAACCAGAAGATAATTTATCTGTCCTGCTGAGAAGAGCTCAGGGAGGTAAGCCAAAACATCGGAAAAGAAGAAAACACCAGAGAACTAAACAAAAGAAAGCAGATATGTAACACTCAATTAAGATAGTGCAGAAGCTTTATACAATACTCTACACCAGCCTACACTGATGAAATGATTTCTTGAAGTCTCCTCTCGATCATTTACCTATGAAACCAACAGCCCACAGAGCTCCCGACAGAAAACATCTCTGAAATTATCACTTACACAAAGCATACATCACAAAGTACAGCACTGGCCAAACATTCAGCTCGAGCACAAAGCAACTGTTAAGTTGAAAAAGAACACACCATCAGCACTTCTGTTAATGCTTACGTGTTTCAGACTAGCTGCAGTTAGTTCAAGTGTGATGCTTACCTTTAATAGTTTCCTCCACAACTTCTACTACACGATCTATCTGCTGAACCTAAAAAAAGTCAGAAGGTAAATACCTAAGTAGTCAACAACTGGACATACTTTTATAATAAATAGTCTTTTAAAAGTGTCTTCTTATGGATTAAGGGGGAGTAAAGAATTTTGGGCTGTGTTTTTAGCCACTTTTTTTTCTGCGCATCTTGGTCAATCTGCCGAAAGTAACTTTAAAATTCACCACCCAATTTAAACCAAATTTTGTCCTCAAAAATGGCAAGCTTCTGTAAGTTTGGAAAAAATCATCAAATAGCTAGAAAAGGGTTCAGGCCTTAAGTGCTGTTCATAGTCTGTGACAGGCAATGGTCAACCAGGCACTTAGCACCTGAGTAGCTCAAACAGCTGAAGTGCTCCCTCATCGCAGTCTCCACAGCAAAACAGTGCATGGTGGAGAGCACAACAAAAAGCTGAAAATATTGTCAGGGCAGACTAAATGGGAGAAAATTAAGGAGGTACTGCAGGGGAAAGACACTGGAACATCGGAAGAAATTTAAAATACTGCTGTGAAGCTTAAGGGAACAAGACATTATCCTGAACTTAATGCAGGCTGTGTTTGGAAATGGAAAGAAAAGCCCTCATGGTTTTCACAAGATAGAATAATATTTAGTGACCATTATATAATGTCTGCAATAAAGACAATGAATTTGTTTTAGTGTTGTATTTACCAAAATTCACCAATAATAAGATAAATAGTTCAATTATTTCTTAATAGATATATTAGTCTTTATTTAAAGTCAAGGGCCAACACACTGTAGAGATTTTGGCATATAAAGTAGAAGGAATCAACATTAACACTGCAAAATTGAACACTCAGGAATTCTTGAAGCTGAGATTCTTCCCAGAGCTGTCATCCAAACCACCTATTCTGTGTAATGTCTACTATAGATATTTACATACAATGCAGGAAAGACAACTTGTCACATTTAAATTACTTTGTAATTTTTCCACAACATTCCTTTTTAAACACGGCTTCTGTAAGCTGTACATTACATAACTAGATTTAGTATGGCTTTTGCAGTCTTTTCTTTGGAGTTTCTTTTCCAGCTTGTTTCCAAAACAAGCAAAAAAGCACAAGTTGCAGAGGCTCCAAGAGAAGAACCTGGTCTGCAATGAGGAGCCTGAAACTTGGATCCCTTGTGTCAAAGCCATTAAGTCTCTGTGTCCTAAACCACTAAGTTTCTCGTTTCCTGTAAATACAAGACTGCACAGTCTTGTCTACCTTACATTCACTTTTCCAATCTGTCTAACAGAACTTAAAAAAAAAGCTCACCTATAGTTGGAGTCTGATCTTAAATTCTCAACTGAAGTCAGTGGGAGTCAGTTCCTTTCCTTGTCTGGGTGTTAGATCAAGTCCATGTAAAAGTATTTTTCTCTTTTTTTCCTTTAGCCTTTTGAAATACAGCCTTTTTAAAATAGGAATGTCCACCACTTCCGATTCTTGAATACAGTATATTAGTTACGAATTCTAGAAATTAAGTTATAGTATTGCTAACATCTGCATTTTAATAATTTTATTGAAAAATAAATACATTTAAATAATTTTCTGAATCACAAGCATTCACATTACAGACATATTGGCATATCTCGCAATCAACTTGTAAAGAAAGCACACATAAGCAGTCGTATGGAACACATGCGTATTTACATACTTGTGTACATATCCATTTTGGATATAGTTTTAAAAATTATGACCCAAGATATTTAACATATACACTTTCTAGTAAATGTTTAAAAAATAAATAGAAAAATTCCACTTGAAAACAGAAGTGTACACATTTACAACTACAATACAGACAAGGAACAAAGTCTGTGTTACGTTACCTAAAATATTACTGCTATGTGTCTCAGTACTAGACTGTTTAAGTTCATAACCATTTTAATTATTTAAAATATCAGAAATCTGGGTGGTTCATAACCTGAGCCACCTATTACTTTCTGCATTGTGCATCTGACGAATTTTGCATTGCTCCAAGTCCCTTGTTGAATAAAGATAGGAAAAACCCTCCAACCATTATATTGCATCTTCATTTTATTGGATAAATTAAATTATTCTCAATATGTCTGTCAAGAAGATGGCTCATGTAAGTAATTAAAATTATAGATATGATAGATGAGATCTGCACCTAGAAATGGATGTTTGTTCTGCCTTACATGTTATTTCCCACATTAAATATTTTTCATTTGAAATTATTGGAAATTATTTGGCTAAAGCCCCAAGTGCTCAAGAAGAAAATGTGGAATGCTTCCAGTCTGCATTTATGAAGATAAAATTATCTTAGAAAATGTGAGGTGAATCTGAAGTGAGAAGAGGGAAAGGTTTAGAAGATTCTTATTTAGAACAAAAGGGGGGGGAAATGAAAAAGGAAAAAAAAAATGACTAAGTCATAGTAATTGAAATTTTCTTGGGTATATAGAGGTCTGCTGTATTCTTTTCCTCACATCTCACTAACCTTATGGATAATTCTGCTCTGGAGTGGTATCAAAGATATGTGTAAAACTTCAGAGCAGAGCTCCAGTAACATCTCTATCAGGAAGACCATGAAGCACAGAGAGATCTTGGTGGTGTATGAAGGGAAATGACACCACTCCTCAACATTCTTTCTGCAGAGTGTCTCAATAAACCAACTCCCCAGGACTGACAGCACATCACCACTGCAGGGTGTGGCTAGTGCATCCCACTTGGCTACACAGATCTTGTGGGACCTTGTTTCTAGCATAGTTAAGTACATTTTGGACTTAATGGCCATTAGAAGTGGTTCTCCATCAGGACTTGAACAGAACAAGAGCTACAGACAGATCAGAGTAGACAGATGAGTAGAACTATACAAAACTATACAAAAAGAAAAAAAACCCAAAACATTCAGTTTCATCTCACCTTGTTTACGCAGCTCTGCCAAATGCTGGATGTTAAAAGACTACTCAGCCTATCCCCTCTCTAAAGTCAGTAAAATGGAAATACATGGCTTCGAAATGGCACTTCAGGTCTTCTAAAAATCTAAATTATTTTAGAGATAATTATCTTCATTGACCATAAAGAGAACTGAGAAAAACAGACTCTCAAATTACAGCACTTAGGCAAGATAAATCTCAGGCTTAATAAGTAACTTCAAAAGGCACATGACTAGCCACTCTGGCTTCAGAAGGATAACATCTGTATTTAGAACCTTTGCCGACAGTACTGACCATAGTAATGGGCAATACTCTGGCTTTGGAAGGTATTCTGAGAGGAGGATCTACATAAAGTTTAAAGGGAAGGAGACTACCCCAGAGAAGCATATAAACAACTGAGTTTCATTGCTAAACAATGACACAGCTGAAGGATAATTCTTACCTAAATTAATTCCTACGGCCTTTGATTTCTAGGACAGTACATAAATGCTGTAGAAATGAACATTTTCTATTTGCATATCCAATTTTCAGTTTAAAAGCAGGTGCTTAACTGACACCCTTTTCTGACCATCCAGGTTCAAGTGTCCTATCTGAATATCAACATGGGAATTCAAAAGCCAAAGCTGACCAGCTGAGAGGTATTGACTGAGCTGGAAATTTGTATGAAATCATTCTTAGCCATAAGTTACAGAAGAACAGTGTCCACCTGTTCCCAGGTTTTCAGCATGCTTTCCAAGAAGTTCTGTTAATTCAAATAACTCAAATTCCATCAAATTTGTCTTTCATGAAGTACGTATTAGATATTTGCATTTATGCAAGGCTCTGTTTTAAGGGCAGCAGACAGGCTTGCAATCTTGAATGTAGTCTGGCCTTATAAACACTGCAAGGTAGGCAAGTATCATTATCCCTGTTGTGCAAACACCATTGAAACTTTTAGGAACTGAACCACAGAAATACCATACAATGTATCTTCCTCATTTATGAAGCCAAAGCAGTAGGGATGTATGGACACTTGGCATCTTGGTAAGTAATTTTCACTAAGTTCCTTTCACAATGGCACTGCTAAAGCTCTGCTCACTGGAGCAATTTACAAATCAAGGAATAAGGTACATTAAACTTAAAAGTGTATACCAATTACAGATGTAGAGCTTGAGAAATAAAGTGCCTGGTTTTTGTAATGCACTTAGCATTTTTTATACTGCACCATCTATTTTTTATAGCAGTGCTCCTAGTGTTATGTGCTGCTGCTGGGAGTGTTCAGCACTCCCACTAATCACATTCCAGAGTTTCAAACTGGATATGAAAAGAAAATTACTTAAAGCTTGCCTTATACAGTAGAACAGCCAGGGGAAAGGGTTAGTTGGAGGTCAGAAGAATGCAAGGAGCCTTGGCAGAGGGCTTTTCAGGGCTATGTATTTCTCCTGGAAGCAGTGGCTTCAGGCTCACCTTGGCCAAACAGCCTGCAGTACCCTACCATGTACAAGGCCTGCACCTTCTGACTCAGAGAGCAGCAGCAAAGGGGGGTTACAGCCTTGTAGAGCAGCAACACTGGATTGGTCCTGTGGGTTTGTGCAGATGAAAGAATGGGCTGAAACTCTTCCCTTGGCTGATGGGTGTATGGCAGAAGGTGATAGGTCTTTGATGCTAGATGTTACAGTGGGAAAGATGGGAAAGGAAGGAGAATGGGAGCTCTCCTCAGTTCTCTCCTTCAGGAAGTTCTCAGGATTCACTCACCTGTGGAGCTATTGTATGCCTTTAATGGAATACATATATGCATTAGGCTCCATGCTTTCAATATGTACAGAAAGTTTGACGATTTCAAAGTATGGCTACATGGGGCTTGTGAAGCCTCTCAAGACCTATAAACCCCCAGCAACCTGGCCAGAGGTTCCAACACATACCATCATTTGGAGATCAAGTACCTTAAAACTCCAGAAAATGTCAGTGAAATAAAATGACCCATTCCAATGGCTCAACTATCACTGGGAACAAGGGGTTTGCATGTTTGTGTATGCAGCTCACTTACAACTACCTACATCCATTCACGAGTCCCAAAACATTACCTGTCAGCTAAATCCTTCACTCCCCCTTCTCTCTCCTTCTCCTTCCCCTGTAATCCCCTCAAAACAATCAGCATGAAGTCACAGATCCTACTTTTGGCAACTTAAAATGAAAAGTGAGTGATAACTCTACATAGGAGAGTTGATGTCTCTTTGAGCACTATATGTGTGCTTGAGTTTGAAGTGAGTACACCAAAAACACAAAGGAGTAAGCTTTGGAAACCACCTGAGGGCAACTGGCTGTGAACCTCTGTAATGCATCATTTATGTGCTTCAGGTACTTTTCACCCTTGGCAGGTTTACTGCTACCTAGAATTTTACCATTCCAGAAAAGAGCTCCTTCACCTTGTCATGTTACGTTACACTTTGCCTTACACACAGCCTATGGCAATGCCCCAACCCACATTACTTTTATAAAGTAGCAATTACTTTAAAGAAACACAAAAGCACAGTAACATCACAAATGGTAAGAAGGATATGAAGTTGCCCTTCCTTTCCTTCTGCCCAAATCAGGCAATAAATAAATAACAGTGGAAGTTCAGTCCTGTATTTTTCAAATGCAGATCAAAACAAGCTCTGATTTACTAGAATTTCTCTGATAGTTACAATGCAACTTCCTCCTTCATCATACCAAGAGGAGCAGAAGAGCCTCTGACACACCGCCTTCAGAAGGCCACCGTGAGAGAGTTATAATTGCTGGTAAATTAACACATTCTCAGACAACACTGTCCTTTAAAATAAATTTTGAAAAAGAAAACAAAAGTGGGGGGAAGAAAATAGCAGAACTTATATAAGCAGCAATAAATCAACTATGTCTCTCAGCCAAGTTGAAGATGAGACCAACCTCATGTTAAAGAAAGATTTCCAAAACTGTACTCTCAATGCTTAAAATTTTAAAGTAAAATCAATACCCTACTGCCAACAGAACATTTTCTATTTCTCAATTTTGCAAAAAGTGCCTTTCAAAAAATATTTTGCAATAGTAAGATAACAAGTCTTATCCTTTAGATACAGTAACCCTCTCACACAAATTCTTTGTAAAATGGGAAGAAAATCTTAAATGTACAAACTGAAAACATGGACAGTATGTGCTCTTAGCTTTGCTTATGTTAATAGTTTTGCCTCAAGTGTAAGACCTTTCTGAGCTGAGGGACCTCTTACTTAAAGAACAGTAAATTTTACCACAGCAATGACAGCTAGAGGACAGTGTCCTTATTGCAAAGACACTATTTTCAGGTCTAGTTATGAAGTACTTGGGAACACTGCATTAACAGCCTAATTCATCACCTAACAGAAATCTTTCTGTAACAAACACAAAACTACAAATAGTTTTCACGAAACACTGGTTCTAGGTATTTAAGTGAAGATGATGAAAAGAGGTTAATTTTCAGAAATTACATGTTACCTAAAAGAAAACTTTAAAAAAGAGGGGGAAAAAATGTTTTAAAAAAATAAAATCAAACTTCCCAATTTTAGTAAGTTAAATTCATCAAAACTGAAACATCAAATTACAATCTTGGTCAAAGGATAGCGACTTGCTCATTTTTTCTCGTCCTACATATGTGTAGATATTGTTATATTCACTACAACAACCAGTTATGGATCAGTAACTATGTGGCCTCTGAGCCAAGAGGAAATCCGTTCACCCATTTTACTTTTTTTTTTACAGAGGTGATTCAATGATACAGTAGTACTGCATCCCAAAGAATACTGAAGGCACTTTATTAACTGAAGTCAAAGCTCTGTGGTTTGATTTTCAAGGTAAAGCTTGGTAACTCTTTAACAACTCAGTCACCAGCGGATTTAACTCTTCAGACTGCCTCAAATTTAAACAAAATAATCATTGCTCTTTGACATTCTGCTTAATATTGTGAAGCAAAAAAACAACCACCAAACCCTCAGCTGTGTCTGTGTAATTCATATCCTCTAGTCCCCTATGCTTCTTCCACTGATTTTAACAAAGTTCTTAAGGCTTGTCTTGGAGCAAAGAAACTGTGATATTTTCAAGAATACGGTAATTGATACCTTCATCCTGCATGAAGCCTGGAAATTTTCAGGTCAAAGGGCACTGGAAGTCAGTTTCAACAACAGCATCCCTTTCCTTCTCCCCTCACGCCAAAACTAAAGCAAATCACCCTCAATTGAAGGAAGGTTTAAATGTTGTATAATGAGAGAAGATCAACAGGAGGGGGACATGGCAGGAAGAATCTCTGCTGCTTTTTCCAAGAGAAAAGCAATAAAGTCTAGATGTTAATATCAACCTATTGAAAACATTTAGGCAAACCTTTGATTTCTAAAGATACATACCCCTATAATACTCAAGCCTTTCAGGTACTCCTGGCGAGGTTGGGCTTGTGGTACACAGCCTGCTAGAACGACTTTCTTTTTCCCTTCTTGGGCTTTCCTAAAGAAGGACAAACAGTGTGTTAATATTTTTTGAAAATTATCATTTTCAACTTCAACACAGTCATATTACGTATGTGACAACAGAAAGCAACCACAATAAAAATTTCCCCAAATCAGAAGCAACTTGTACATATTTCAGCCTGAGAAACCAAAGAAACCAATACACCAAAAGAACCCTGTATGAGGCTACAGCACATGTAGTTCAGTTTGGGATGTATCTACAGAGACCATAACCATTGCATATCTTGGAGAAAAGCACAACCTTGAAAGCCCTAATCAAGTTTACTTAACTTTTATTTGCCAGAATAGTAGAAGAGAAACTGGCCAAGAAAGATGGGACAGTTATTAACCTCGATTCAAGAAGTTACACAGAATGCAAGAGACAGAGGGAAACCTATGCAGGCAGGAACCCCTAGATCAGAAGAGACATTTATGTAGTACCAGTCAGAACTGACCAGTTACAGTCTTCTGATGTTTACTTAACACATTTATTTACTTTGAAACATTCAGTTACTTTAAAATGTTTAAGCATATTGAGCACTTTCAAGCTTTAAGTACTTGCCTCTGGGAGAGAAACATTTGTCTGGATCTTAACTTACACAATTCCTTAGCTTTAATGCTACCTTAGCATCAAGCACGAAATCAAAACACTAAGATTAAATGGTTAACACCGTCCATTTCATTAGTAACATTTTTACTCACTTTGAATTCAACAGTGAGTATGACGCCAGTACTGAGTCTCAAAACTAATGGAAGGCCTGCATAGAACTAGAGGCTGCACACAAAACAGTGAGATGGAAAACCTGCTAATGTTCATTAAACTTTGAAGATCATCCATTAGCACATTAACCCAACACAACAACTGCATTACAATGTGCAAAACATGAAAGAAGAAAAGTGCTGAATAATTTTAGCAGATTTGCTAGGTCTAACATATTATGGCTTGTTCCAAGAACAATCTTTCACAGTTGCATGTTGTATCACGACCTCCTGGCTGGCTTCTGTCGAACTGGAACCTTGTACAATCATCTTTTCTCCAGCAATGTATGAATTCATGAAGTGTTTACTGTTATGCTGGAATAGGCTAAGACACATCACAACACATTTCAGAAAAAATATCTAAAATACACAAGTACTTAGACAATTTTATACTCTTCAGCTTGCTCGGCCTGTCTCAAACCTGAATGAACTAAAGCGATGTTCAACAAGCACATGGCTGCTTCATGAGTATCTATCGATCTCCAGCGAAGGCAATTGTAACAAAAAACCCCAAACCAACCCAGAGTGGTACCACACATGGTTGGTTCCACTACTCACAATTTTCACTTCACTTGTAATATGGACAAATCTATTTACAAATTACAGCTCAAATGAAAGCTCACCATAACACACAAATTGTAATATTAAAGGAGACCACAGACCATTTTTCCAAATACCTTGTGTTGGCTGCTGCACTAAAATGAGGTATTTTAAAGTAAAGAAATAAATATCCTATACAAACACAAATGAGAAATAACAGGAAAAAAGATTATGACTGTTACCTCATATCCAATATAAATGCAGCAAATATCTATAAAATACTTGATTTTGTTTTAATGGGACTTTTAGGAAATGTTCAGACATTCATAATACAGAACCTGGTTGGTCCTCTACTTGCACACTAAGTGTATAACATAAATGCAAATCTTTCAATCTCTTCCTTGATAATATTTCTGTGGGTAAAGAACTATGATGTAATGCTAATTTAGTATATTTCTTAGGCACAGAATATAGCAACATGTCTCCAAAACCTGCAATCCCTCTTTTCTTTCAGTGGTAAATATTTAAGGGTTTTGCAAAACTTCAATGGAGGTTACCTACTACATAGCCAAGAAAAAACAAGAAAATAAAAATCATACTTCATGCATTAGCTAAAAATGTCACATAGCACCATGTGACATTCCACTAACTCAAAGGATAAAAATCACTACTTATATAGTCTAACAGGCTCAACCTAATGCCTGGAGGCAAGACAATAAGCCCTGTCTCCCGCAAACAAAGCACACATCCCTAGGCAACTTGGCATCTGGTATAATCTGCTGCGAGCAACAGCTCTCTCCATCTACTTGAAAACCTGGGAGCACTACAGAAGAAAAAGCTTTTATTCACATCTTTTTATCCGAGAAAAAAAAATAAACAAAGTTTCCCTTGACACATTAAATGGCATTTTAATGCTATTTCACAGCTTTAACATTTTGCCATATCTTCTGGGACTATAACAAGAGCTAGGGGGGGGAAAAGTTAAAATGAATATTCTTCATAATAAGCATTGCCTTCATTTAACTTTTTTAAAGTTGTACAGGTCTCTACAGAATAAAGAATTTTGTACACTAAGATATTTTTTCTTTAAAATGCAATTAAGTGGAAATGCCAGAACTAAATTTTCAATCATAGCCAATTTTCATTACCTTCATAATACACCACACAATACATAAAACCCACCATAAATGAAAAGCCATTATAAGGAAATTAGGAATTTTTTTTTGCCTCATTTTCAAGAAACCACTTCTCAAAATATGCATTCCGGTGCTATATTGTCACCTCCTTTTAATATTGTTTAATGAGCCCTACTCATATTAACAAAAGCCTGCAAAAATTATTCTTCAGAAATCTAGCTAGCACGAGAACTGTATTAGAAGAGCCTTTATTCTTCAAAAACATGAATAGTAACGAGAATAATACCTCATGGAATCTAGTAGGTGGCATGAATAAATACATCTTCTCTTTTAGAACCCTTTATATCTTTAAGTTACATGAACCTTACCTTGAACTTTCAATTTAATTGACTCATGAAACATCTTCTAGAAATACTCTTTTCTAAAAGCTACTTGCAAGATATACATCTGAATAGAAATTTAATTAGAGGAATTCTTGTTTTTAAGAAAGGAATTATTCAAGCTACTTCCTAAGTAATGGGTGGGGAACAAAAAACAAGTGGGAAACAAGATGGGCGTGAAGTGCTGCATACAGCAGAGGACTCATACAAGATCACAGATTTATACTCCATTGCAGAGATACAGACACTGCAACTATAAATGCACTATCAGACTTAATGAAATACGTCCAATGTATTATGCCTTTCAAAAAGCAAATTTGAGAATGTAACTGGAGAATTTCTGCCTTGCTTATGTGCACTTTTATTTATGTTAGGAGCTTTCCCAAACTGGAATATCTTTCTCACAATTTTATGTAACTTGTTGCATGGTTCCTCTAATTTTTATTTTTTAGGCCCCAAGATAATTTGGTCAGTAACACAACAAAGACAAAGAAATGCCTCCTACCCTCCAAAGAAGCTCCCAATAAGCATTTGCTACATCAGCACAGTGTGTATAGCAACACTGCTGGATACCATGGCAGCCAGTGCAAGAAGCTGTTCCACTTTTTCATGACTCATACAGCTACTCGGGTGGAACTACCAGAAGAAAAAATTAGGGGCATTTCCCTGAAGTTCAAATCCAAGCAAGGCAATAAAAAAGTGAAAGCAGAGAAGATGGGCCAAGTTCAACAGAAGACAATCTGTGATATTGAAAGTAATTGCTAACTTGCCTTTGCTAGAGACAAGAGGAGCCAGACCACCACTGCTTGCCTGCTCATTTCCCTTTCCATAAGCAGAGCTGCTTGCTGGATTTTTGTAAGCTGTGAACTCTTAAGTAACTCATAGCTTTCAGGGAGCCACCACTACTCCCCACCAAGGAATCCGAGCTGCACAGGAAGGCTTAACAGGCCTTTGAAATCAAAAGCAGTCTGGTCTGCAGGGAGGAAAGCTGATAAACTACAGACTTGTGAGCATGAAACATGCAATTTGTAAAGTGCTGCTCTAGTACCAGATATGTGAAATCAAGTATTATGCCTGCAAACCCCACATTTTTTCCTCCATTCAATTTCCTGGAATTAAATAATGAAGAAGTGTATAAACAATGAACAGAAGGTTGCCTGCAGCAGGACTAAGTAACAGTCAAATACAAGTAAGAGAAGCAAGAGCAGAATTTTCAACAAAAGCAAGAAATTAAGGGGGAAAGTGCTTTACAGAGAGCTTCTTCAGCTTTGTATCAATAGCACTTGGGAGATGTTCATAAAATAAGAAGAACTATTTCTAATGCTAAAGTAAAACAGGAGGTAACTTTGTTATCTGAAATGAAAAAGTAATTATTTCAACCTGAATCCTAGTAGGTAGATGACAACTGACCATCCGTGAACTATTCCCACCAAATGCAGCACTCACCTCCTCATTGTTGCACCTGCACAAACCTGGCAACTTCCCCATAAGATGTGTATACTTAGATTGAATTGTGCGATGCATCACTGTAGTCTATTCATACCATTATCATGGCCTCCTATTACACAAAACTAACAACAGTCCTTATCAGGTGTTTTAGAAAGCCATAAACAAAGGGGGGCTTTGTGTCTAGAAGTGCCCAAAGAAACGTCAGTATAACATGAAAAAGTTCTGCTACAGCAGCTCTAGCTAAATACAGTATTAGCTGGGTATATGATGAGATCGGGCTGCCAATGGTTATAAAAAGTAAAATTCAGGAGATACTACTTCCCAGGCTGTAGCAATGGTGTTGTGACGTCTCTGGGGAAAAGGAAACGCGATTTGGCTGAAGACGCAAATATGTGAAAGATTTTCCAGCTCTCTCATCTGCTGAATTAATCAGCAGAAAGCCACAAGTTTTAAAGAGAGCGCAACATCCATGGAATGAAAAGATGGTGCCTGTATAGCATTTGGAATACATTCCTGAAAATCCGTAAAATCACACAGCTATTTTCTGTTTGAAAAATTACATTTGGTAAGTTGAACCGTGGCTTTACAGGCTTCGAGCCAACGTAATGTCTCATTAGTACCCAAAGGCTCACTTCCCATCCTCTCTGTCTGCTGTTGTTGCTCTTACCTTTCTCCAACTTCAACGCCCCCTCTTTCTCACTTCTGACCATCTGGTATCACTCCTCCTCTGCTCCAAGCTCTGCAGCTCACTGGGCCCTTCCACAGCCCCATTTAACTCATTGATATAGGAGAAATTTATTCAGCCAGGACTGGGGGGTTTTAACCATCTTGTTCCATCAAGTTAGCTCAGGGGAGAAGGGCTGAAGCAGAGCGAAAAGAGAGGGCAAGCGAAAGCTGTTGGGAAGGAAACAGAAGAAGAGATGGATACAGGAACTCCTTGTTTTATCTCTGGTGAGCGTAACAAGTCTCATGAAACCTTTCAGGTCACAATATGGTAAGCAGAGTGGGTGAGTAAGAAGCAAAAACGATGTAAGAAACTCATATATGTTCTGCTTGCAAAGTTAGGGACAGCCTCATAGACAAAGGCTTGCGAAAAACCTGAGGAAAGGTTGTCAACATTATTAATCAGAGCAGAACCACTCGAGAGTCTGCTTTGGGCATGGCAGCTTCCTTGTGCACTTCCACAGACCCCAAAGAATTACTGTAATTTATCTGTGAGGCATGTGAAGATGCAGAGCTCATCTGAAGAAGCTTATGCTGATTACTGGAGTTTACTGAACTGCTCTTGGAGGACCAGTCTCTAGCAAAGCGGCCGTCTCGCTGCATCTGCCGAACTTGTCAAATAGCATTTCCTTTGGCAAAAACCATCAGGTAACATGCAAATATTCCAGGGCAAAAATAAGTTTTATGTCCTCCTCCTGACAAAAGCGAGCATGTCTTCTCTGAAAATACTTCAAAAAGATAAAAATGCTTGCTCCATCAAACTCCAAACTGAGGTTGTTGTAAAGACATGCTCCAAGCAAAAGTTAATAAATAAAAGCATAAAAATATCCTCCTCTAAGGGAGTTTTTTATAGAAGGTGAAATGTCAGCTCTGAGAATAACCCCAAGACTCACATGCTACATACCAAATTACTCCCCAAGTTTCTGAGATGAATGGAAACTTGTTTTCACCCAACGACCTGGCATGCAAGCAGAGTGACTGCAGCTTTGTCTGCAAAAGGCAATCTTATTTGAAACTCTAGACCCAGTCAAATCGGTGTCTGAGTTTTACTCAAATTTTTTATAAATGTAACTTTATCAGCAGCAATTAAAGATGTAACAGCGATTCCTGGGCAGTCATTCCTCACACAAATATAGCATGTTAGTGGTAATGATGGTTTTTCCTTCCAGCAAAGGCTTTCAAATTAATAGTTCAAAGACTTATCAAACTTAAAAATCAGACCAGAATGTATTCAGGAAGAGGATGGAACGAAGGAATAAATCCTCAATCTCACCTTGGCCCTGGGTAGTAATTTTTGTAGCCCCAAGCAAGGCTGAATATGAGAGAGAAACTTCCAGGATGTCTTTTGGTCAGGCTAGGCAAAAATGGTTACAGGCCAGTTCCTGTCCCTCCAGATGATTAAGAAAAAAGATTTTAAAAAATCAATATACCATAACTTTAAAGCAAATCTGCAAAACCCATAATTAGAAGTTATCAGCCTTACAACTGTTCTTAAAAGGAAAGTGTAATTAATGACAATCTGCTCCTTAAAAAATTTCATCTTGGCTGCTAGCAGACAGATTTTTACTTGTTGACTAAAAAGCATATATATTTTAAATTTTATTTTTTTTTCTTGTGATTGCAAAGTTGCTGGTTCAGGTTTTTTTTTTTTTTCTTTTTCTGTTTATTGAGAAAATTGAGGGACCTTGTCATGTAACAGAAAATACTAGAAATAGCATTTGTCTTCCCAAGACTGTTAAGCAGACTGGGGCCTGGCAATCTACTCAGGGGGTGCCAAGACACCCACTCGCCAGTTCAATCCTCCCCCAGCTCTTGTCAAGTGAACAGCACGGTCTGCCAGGACTTGTTAGACACTGACAAACCTTCACTGCCTAACACAGGTTACATTCATGCTTTGTAGAAGGTTTTAGCTAAAATGTTGAGAGAAAATTTCTTTCTGCAGCATTTTGCAAGTGGTTAGACTCCCACCATTCTTCAGATAAAATGGTCAAGTATTTGGCTTTGCTGCTCTACAAATCTGGGGTTTATGAGTTTCGGTTTCAAGCACACTGTTGGTAGGATTAACTACTATGCTCCTCAGCTCCTTTTCTTTTTCCCTCCTTTCAGTCCTCATCTTCAGCTGTCTGCTGACAGCACGAGTATCCTCACCTTCTCTGAGGCACAGAGTACCAGATACACTGATATTCTGCCCACTCAGTCTTGCAAAAGCAGAGGCTGCTGGGAAGCCAAACTGCCAGGAACTGCTGCAGGTGGCAAAAAGTGGAATTGCCTTTGAAAACAATTACCAGTTTCTGAATATCCTTGAATCTTTATGTCCTTTAGCACACAGATGGCAAGTTGTAGAAGATTGTAAAAATATTTCACTGTCTTTCTGTATCTCCAGTTTCATGCTAGCCTTCTTGAGCAAGGATCTAAGAAGTGACAATGGTGAGAGTTTTCAGAAGCAGAAATAGCTCTAAAGCTCTAGCAGCATTTTGGTCTGTCTTCTGACACTACCTTCCTCCTTTAAGTGCAAGCATTTTCACTTCTTTCTACTACAAAAAAGCAAGACTTCATGCTCCCCCTTCAAATGGGAAAACTTAATCCTGCTCTGAACTTATTATTGCATATCTAGATTAACTGTTTAAAGGTACACTTGTCTCAAAAACAGTGAAAGGAAATCTCTTATAAATTCACTTAGAAAGTGACACTAAACTTCTGACAGATTAAAGAAATGGAAGTCAAAATCATAACAGTGAACTTTCACAAAAATACAGCTCTTACGCTATTCCTCTGTTCTTTCTACACATACTCCTGGTAGGAATGACAATATTCTATCATAGTATTTGTGGCATATCTCTCCTTTACATTTAGTTAACTGACAATTTATTCATTTTTTCTTGGACTTCACCTTCCCAGTCTTACCCCCCTCTTAGTTCTGTTCATCTCTTTTAAATAAAAGAAGTGCAGTTTAGGGCACAGAATGATGATTGTAATTAATGTGTGAAATACTACACTGCCTCTCAGGTTCAAAGTACAGTCAGGCTTCAAGTTACATACATGCACGGCCAATGGTTGTAATAGAAAACCCTGTTGATACAATGACTAAAAACTGAAATTAGTGTTGAATGAAAATTAAATAATCCATTCCTCCCTTCCGCCCCCCCCTTCCCCCCCCCGGTATAGAGCATGCTTCTCACTAACAGGCTACCTACAAAATTTAGAAAGGATTTGTTCTAGAAGCTGTTATGAGTACTTCTCCAGTTTTTTTGCTAAGTATAACACACCAGGAATCTTTTTTCATAGGGTAAGGATGGTGAAAATCCAGAAAAAGGAAGCAGAATTTACACGGACTAAACCCACAAAGTAGTACATGATACCGACAGTGTTGTTTTACCAACTCATCAGAACAAAATCCCTGCATGATTTTATGGTGTGTCTGACATAGAACATTCTGATAAAAAATCGAGGATAACGAACTAACAGCCAACTCATTTTTTCTTGGACTCCTCCAGGGCAGCTGAGGAAGAAAACCACAGACCTGAAAGGCAGCCAAAATTCTGAACATCCAGGCTTTTTTTTGCTCAAAATCAGGTGGCTACAACTACTACATGAAAGAAACAAAAATAACTTCTTGAGAGCCACTAAATATAGTTTTCATCTTATGTGCACAGAAGACTGTCAGAAGTTATCCAACAAAGAAAAGGAAACAAAATTCAGTGAAGTAATTTTTCAGAACAGTAAGCTGCACGTTCTTTTTCCCTTATGGAAATGTTATGTGAGCAGTGAGACTGTGCCTAGTTTTTGTCAGGAATTATGAAATAGATAAGGACTATAACATAGTGCAATAAAACAGAAAAAAAAGCAACAAAAAACAGAGCAGAAAATTTTAAAAAAAGAGAGAGATTTAGCTCCTCAAAACTGGAACCTTGATTCTGTCCAAATTGCACTGTATCACATTTTTATTAACCTCTGGGTTTTCATTTGCTTTAAATTCTTCCAATAAAGCCCACCAAGCTCTTCCTAATCTAAACAGATAAGAACTGATCACAGGACCTGAACAGCAACAGAAATTACCCACTAGCCTCCTACCTGCCAGACTCATGACAGCCTGACCATTTTAGCAGTTCTCCAATGGACCTGCTCCAGTCTTAGATCCCTCAACTGCCTCTGCTATACTCAAAACACAGTAATCCAGGTGAAGCCCCACCAAGTAAAGAGCAATAAACTTCTCTCAATATCTTGTTCCTGTTTTATTTATTTACAACTGAGAGCAACTCATGAGAGTTGGCTCATGTTTCTTGGTCTTCACCAAACATCCCACATTCTTTGCAACAGGCCACTTATCCATCTCAGTAAATTATGAAGCTGTGTCAACTAACTCTTCATTGATATCTTTAATTTCTCATTGTTTCATACCATACCTGAAAGACTGGTAAAGATCCAAACAATTCTCCATGGACTACATTTCGACATACAATTTATTTGTATGGTTTCTGTATTGCTAGAACATCTTGGTGGTTTCTACACTCACACAAATTCATCACAGTACCTGAAAGCAACAGACAGAGCTTTAACTTCATGCTTTAGAAGGGCCTTGTACCACACACTACGATGCAAATGGAAAAGATATTCCTATTTTATTTCCTTCAGAGAGTGAAGCTTTGAGTCTGTGGTTACATATACACATTCAAAAGTGTAATCCTCCTTTTGAAAAAAAAGATTTTGTCTTTTTCTATTCGGGTATTTTTAATTACGATATCAAAAACAAAACAAAAATTCTTGGGTGACTTGAATGATGACTGCACGTCACTTTTGCTAGTACTGCTGGAAAAATTCTCCACTCAGTTGTTGTCACTGCTGCTTAAGCAGGGGAAGAGAGAAGACGCTGTTAGAAAGGCAGAAGCTCAAAAGTGCATCAAGCAGTGTAAGATGGCTTCAGTGCACTCCCACCGTGAGGTGGGACTGATCAGAGTAGTTCCATCTGCTCCTTGCTTACAATTTATGCAGCATACTTCCGTCCATTCTGGTTTAGGCTTTTTGATGTATATGGTTGGGAAAACATTTCCAGGGTGGTTACTGAGAGGAGGAAGAGAAAAAGACAAGTCCTAGAAGTAGCTCTGAGAAATTACCAGTTTAGACATCTAAATCTAGTTCAAAATGTATTATTTAGAGAGCTAAAAATTGTAACTTCTGTCAGAGCTGAAGGAGTAATTACTTTAAGCATATTAGCTTCCCTAAGAATGTTTCCTAAAATAACCAAGATGTAATTCTAGTAGTTTTCAAAATAGATGATCATCTAGAAGTTTAATGCACCACCAGACATTTTATGGGGATAATAATAAATATTTGGGTTCATGAAAGTTTTAGGTCACGTGCGTATCTGAAAGGTCAGAACAATTTAAAGGATTCTAGCAACAAAACTTTTAATTTCTAACAGACAGTAATCCAATGTGGATTGAATACAGCATCAAGCCTGACAGAGTTCAAGGAGCATTTGGACAATACTCTTGGGCACATGGTGTGATTCTTGGGGATGGTGCTGTGCAGGGCTAAGAGTTGGACTCACTGATCCTTATGGGTGCCTTCCAACTCGGCATAATCTGTGTCATTCTCTGTGTGTGAGTGAACACAAATATATGCATGTGACAACAGCTACTTCACTCCCAAAGCTCCATTTCCTTTTTTTCCCCTCCAAATTTTCCATAAAATCTAATTCTATCAGATTCATACCACCATCTTTACAGTGCCCCTTTACCTGCGTGTAGATGGACTATTCTATTTCTGAAGAACAAGCAGGCTCTAACACTGCACAGTACTAAGTATGCAGTATATAACCAGCAGCAGTAACTATTTGAGCACAGTAAACCAAATATAACACTTCACCAGTACTCCACAGTTTTATCACTCATCCCAGTGATCAGGAAGGTCAGGACAAAGGCCTCAGAGCAGTATGTTATTGATCTCTTTAGAGATAATAATCGATCAGAACAGTAATTAATCATTTTTAAAGGTTACTTTGCAAGTCCTAGGCAAAATGAGCTAGGTGCTTTACAGATAAAGTTTCTGTAACCATCCCTAACCTTTTTCTCAGTCTTTTTTCTGATGCATGATCACCCACAGGTGAGTACAGGAAATGGAGGCAGACTCCAACTGCATGTATGTGGGGCTCCCAAACTTTCCTTGTGCAACAGATTCGTGTTTGTACTAAAGCTCTAATGGAAAAGGCCCTCCACATGAAAGCTCCTTCCCTGGACTTCAGACACACAGTAAATTCATTCCAAGGTTGTAACATTCAAGTTTCTCTGTAACATATAAACAGTTCATAATAATGATTATATCAGCCTTTAAATACCTCTAAGAAATACGAATTGCTTAAACAGCATTTCCTATGCAACCACTTCATATTTTTAATACAACATGCATGTCTGCAGACTTCAAGACACCTCACACCAGTAAACTATACTAAATAATGCAGGGCTCTGCATTAGGCTTACTTAGCTCAAAATTCTACTGAATCTCACTGGAAATTGTCATCCTGTTATACAACTTCAGAAAAGAAATCCCTCTGCTCCCACTAGCAATTTCAAAGAAATTCTGTTCTATGGCTCCAAAACACTGCGGAATTTGAGAGGGTGGGAGAAG
This sequence comes from Eulacestoma nigropectus, assembly GCA_013397775.1. Lineage (NCBI taxonomy): Eukaryota > Metazoa > Chordata > Aves > Passeriformes > Eulacestoma > Eulacestoma nigropectus. Next base: position 152,837 of record VZTE01004120.1, on the reverse strand, counting down.
CGCTAACTGCATAACTTATGCCTTTGAAATTTGCTCTAAAAGATTTCTCATGTCTTTCTTCCAGATTTTTCTAGCAATTCAAGTACATTTTTCAGACTCTGATTGCACTAAGTGTATAATATGTTTTCTTTGAAATACTACTTCATTAATAAACATCATAATTTTTTTTTCTGCCAGAGCCTATATACAAAGATTCAAAGTATTAAATAGGCAATTGAGCCTTTTTTTCTGAATAGTCTGCACACAGGAAGATCTTTGCCTGTCAGCAAGAAGACATTTGTCTTTAAAACAGGTGCCAGAGGAAGCCAGAACTTTTATTTTGAATAAAACTCAAATTAGGAAATTGAGCACCACACTCCTGGAAACACCCCTCAGAATCTGTGCCCCATTCATCAACTTTTCACATCTCCTATATCAGACAACACACTCCAGGTTTCCCTAGAACTCAGGAGAGCAAAGTGTGTGTTAACCTTATTTAAGATGATACAAAACTCCGTATCTGTAAGATATAGGCCCACCTGTATCAGCAGAAGGCAGGTTAATTCTTCTGTAAGGGACAGGACACATGAGCTTACATGCATACTTGTATTTCAAAATACACTACAGAATTACAGAAGTAAAAGGTAACTTCTGCACTGCTGTTATACCAGCAGCTTAACCTGATTTTTTTTAAGGTATCTTAGATTTAACAGTATAAAACAGAAAGGAGCAAACATCTTAGGCTCCTAACCTGGTTTTAATAGTACCCTTCACATAGAGCTAAACAGTGCTGAACTGCTCACTTAGCTTTTTTTTCTTTTGTTCTTTTCCTCACATTAAAGCTTTTACCCTATTCTGTGCCCTGACCATGGGTCAAGTGAAGGCCAGATCGACTCTGATGACCTTCAGAAGACTTGAGAGCCTTCACTCCCCATGCACTCTCCTTAAAATGTTGTTACAGCTACAATCTCCCTCCCTACTCCCATGAGCATGCCAAAAATTGCTCTTACTTTCCGCCTCCCTTCACAATATATATCACTTTATTTCTGCCAGTATTTGCCACTTTCTGAAAAAGCTATCAGATGTTGCATGCAAGGGTGTCTTCCCTCTGACGGGAATTAGGCAGGCCCAGACAACACCCTACGAGTAAAGCAAGGTTAGCTTAAAGAGACACTCTACTACTATATTCATCCTGCTCTGTGGAAATAGGTGTATCTAAAATAACACTGAGATGGATAAACTGTGTATCCATCCAGTTTGAAATGTCATCAGTACCAGAAAATCACCTTGTCCATAACAGAGATACCAAACTAGAAAACACAAGACAGACACCAAGAATTATTTGCTGCAACAAACTTCTCCCAAACAGTGCCTCTAACAACTTCTGCTTTAAAAAGTAACCCGGGAGAAAATGCAGACAAATATTTTACTATTCATACATTGGCTTTATCAATTTTAAAGCACAAAACCAGAGCACCCATGGTGTTCACAATGAGTTATAGCATTCAACAGGACTGCTCAAGCTCTGAAAGTACATGAATAATTTGAGAGTTTGCACATGACTCTCAAAAGTTACAAATTTTAACAAGCCAACTCCTTAATTTCATGTTCTGTATTCTAAAATATGTGCATTTGACATTGACATCAGAATGGACAATGATACTCTCCACATTTTCAACTTACACAGAGTTTAATTAATATGTTACCAACCATTCTCACTCTTGGTATTCTACATCCTGGTATTAGAAAAACTGCAACACATTTATTTCATTTAATACTGCCCAATACAATATAAAATATTTTTATTTTTATTATGATTTTTCTTTCTGCAAAACTGGACATAATTAAAGGAATGCATAAATTGAAAGGAACTGTTCAAGATGCCAATGTTTTCCTGAAAACAGTATTTGCTGACTGTTACTACAAAACAAAGTCACATAATGCTAATTTACAGAAACCACTGCTGAGGCTATAGTCTACAGTCAGTGACTATCCAGCTATCATCTACCAGAATTTATCCAATCCTTAAAACACACACTTCAATTCCTATTTGTACCACAGAAAGTGCTTGGGAGCTGTTTGAAAACCTGTATTTTCCCTCCTGTTCTTCTCAAGCTCCCCAGCTATACACACCCTTCCTTCTACAAATGCAGCACTCCACTTGCCACATGCTCATCAGCCAATATCCCAGAAAGAGCACAAATACCAGACTGGCAGTTCTGTACAAGCCCAAGAAACACTGGATACTTTTTCCATGATTATCAACAATAGTTTTCTCTATGGACTATAAATTATGCTCTTGTATCTTTTGCTTTGCTTACAGTTCTCTCTAGCACAAAGAGAGCTTGTGAGTAAATCAACAATGTGGAGCATCCTGCTTTCCTGTTGTTATTGTTTCTTTTATTATTAACCCAGCATTAGCATTGCCCTGGTCTAATGGAAGTTTCTCAACATTGCGACATTTGTTCGATTTAACATCCATCAATTATTACCACAGCCAATGGCATTTCAAAAAGGTAGGACTTACATGCTTTGTATAAATTTGTATAGGAAATACTGAAGATATATAATAAACACACATCCTTAACACCACTTCAAAATTGGTAGGCTCTCTTTTCTTACTTCTAAGGCACATAGCATTTCCCTTATTCTTAGAGCTCTCCACCATATATGTTCCCTTAATAACACTAGTGTCTATTTGCCAAAATTCTAGATTTTTTACCCTTCATCTTGTAACATTTTTCCACTTTCCTGTGGATATCTAAAAAAGCCGCCTTAACATCACCCAATTAACCTTTATTCCACATTCCTCACTCTTCTTGATTACAAAATTGTGGACTAGCTAAGGAACTGTTCTCACATATATCTCAATGTAGTCTAAATTTTTATTTTCTGACAATTTTACTGGCTTCTTTATTTCTTTCCAAATGACAAACACATTATTCACTGAGATAATCCCCACTGAAAATAATCAGCTTCATAAAGTCCCTAATCCTTTTCAATCTATCAGTTTGAAATCAATTTATGATTTCATCTTCACCTGACACAGTTCAAAAATAGCTATCAACGTCTTCCAGGTAGACAAAAGTCTATGGTAAAAATATAGACATAATTAAATGTGATGTTCTAAGATTTCTGAAAAACACTGTTCAGTTCAGGAACCAGATGAACAGTCCAAACAGGTCAGAGGGACAAACAGTTGTGTTGGAAGGCACCTTGTAACACTGAACTTCTATGTGTCAAGCAAATCTCACTCCAGCAGAAGTTGCCCATCTGTTGCGTATAAAAATAGCAAAACCAGTTTGTTTGCATTCCCAGTAAAAGCTAATCAGTGTGGGGGAGCAAGACATCTTTACTTACAAACAGGCTTCCTGGAAGAGTGATGTACAAGTTACTATTGACAAGGACTCCTCGCAAGTAATAGCAGGAGGGAAGGAGAGCTTCCCAGTTTTACTGAAAATCACCACTGCTAGCTATGATAACAGGGTGAAAACAGTGAAGGTCTTAGGAAAAACAACAACCTCAGAGTAAAATTTTATGGGTTTATAGTATGAATTTCAGAAATTCTCATAACATCATCACAGATCATGGTTTTACTTGGGGACAGAAGAAAACCTCTCTCTTTAGGAAGCTGAGGAAACTACTGTTGGTCCAAGGTTAAAAAAAAGAAAAGTACTCTTGGTAAATAACAAAACTAATGAAATTATAGACTGATGGTCAAGTAGCTGTTTTCCCACTATATAACAAGTCATTTGCTTTCAAGAAAAATCTGATTTTTGCCTTAAAACTATGTGCCAGAGAAGCTGACTGGCTAAATCTTCCCAATTTCTTCCAATACACATCTAAGAAGTGCTGTTTAGAAAATAGTCCAAAGACAGCAAATGATTTGAAAAGAAACACAAACACCACTGTATGGTATCAAGTATTTTTAAGCACCACCTGCTGCAAAGGGAAGCAGCAAAGCAGCAGAGTTTCTAATTACCTGCTGTAACAAAAACCACACAACACTTGAAATTATCATGGGTAAGTAAGCCCTAATAGAAAAAGTTCATCTTTTTGTTACTTCTGTTATCCCAAACCACAGTTCTGATTAATAATTTAACATACTTGAATGGTTAACACAACATTTATTACTCTATATTCTAAATAATCAACAACCTCTTCTAAAGGAAGGCAATTACTGTCTGAACATTTTAAGTTCATTCTATTCATCTCAGAAGCCTGTGGTTATTGATGCAGGATCTCAGACACCATTACTTTCACAAGGATTTTGGATAGAGTGAACTTTTCTCAACCAGGAGAAGTAAAAGCTACAAAGTCAGTTGACACAAAACACAGAAAGTTTGCATGAGCCTCTGGAAAATTTGGCCTCATTTCTGCCAAAGCAGTATTTATAATAAAATGTAAGTGCTGAATAGGCTAAAGACTCATGACAGATAGCAGATGATTTTGAACTACGGTTATAAAGGGTCAACATCTGATCTTAAACCATGCCATTAGAAGATATCATTAGCAAAACAAAAGCTCCCAAGTACCAAAACAACTGACATTCACTAACAAGTATTGCTCACTAAATAAGAGTTAAACTGAGCTCTGAGGATTCTACTGAAACATGAAGATATTACCACACTAAAGAACAATTCATGGCATATATAAAATTTTAGTTGTAGAATGGTTTGCGTTGGGAGGGACCTCAAAGATTACCTAGTTCCAAACCCGTGTCATGTGCAGAGACACTTTTCACTAAACCAGGTTGCTTAGGGCCCCACTCAATCTGGCCTTGAATGCTTGCAGGGATGAGGCATCCACAGCTTCTCTGAGCAACGGGTTCCAGTGCCTCATCACCCTCACAGGAAAGCATTTCTTCCTAATATCGGATCTAAACCTACTCTCAGTTTGAAGCAATTCTCCCTTGTCACTACATGCCCTTGTAGATAGTCTCTCTCCATCTTCCTTGTGTAGAACATACCAGATAAATTTAATTTTCTTTTTGCAGTATTTATTACGTATACACATACTTTTGTGAGCGTAAACAATGAAGAAGTGGGGGGGGGGGGGAAGTAGCTTCTTCATATAAACATTATTATCCAATTCTAAAAAAATTTAGTATGCCAAGTACCTGAGTAATACCACAAGACAAATGCAGAAGCTGAATTAAGACTGTCTAGTTTGCCAGAAAGATCTTGTAAACAACCAGCAATCAACATTTTTATTATTCTGAATGCAAAATCTCAACATTTGTGTTCTTTTTCCCCAAAACCTGGGATACATTAGGTTTGTACTGTTGTAGAAACTATTTTATGTTAGCCTGGTTCAGAACTGAGATCTCTCTCAAAAGGTGAAGCTGTCTGTGGTCTCTGACTGATGGGATCTTGGCTGAATAGTTCACCTAACTCAGGTCAGAATTCCTTGTCTCACAGCAACTCTCACATGGTGGATCTGTCCATGTTAAAAAGTTTGGCAGTTTACAGTAGTAACACGGAGGGGGGCAACTCCATACCCTGGCTGCAGGGGTGGACAACTTCTGGAATGTTGCTTTCCAGCTCAGACCTGGCAGTGTTTACATTTGAAACTCACCGTGAGTTAGGAACACTTTTATCAGACTACTGATAAACCAAGAATAAAGCGACAATGTGGAGTAGAAGAATAATTTGCAAAATCTTACATGAAAACAAAACCTCTATCCCTCAGACACCCTGTCAACAATACTGGATGCAAGAGCTAGCCTCAGGGAAAAAATTCTGAGATCAACCTCAACTGGTAAAACAAAATTAGAGGTCATGTCAGTTTGTATTTGCATGTTTAATACGTTGTTAAACGTACTTAAGATTTATTATCTTAAGCTTATTAGACAAATTTAAGAGACCTTGAACTCCTCTTGCACTAACTGAGGGCACCTACTTTATTTGACTTGTGTTGTTTCTCACATGATCTCCTTTGAATTAAAAAATAGAGTCTTGGAACTGACAAACAAAAAACTCTCAGTAAGCAAGCAGTACAAATGAAAAGCTTTGTAACTCTGTACAGAAACTATCTACATGGATATAGGCCAAGCACCTTCTGCAACAGTGTATTTTATAACCTCAACATCTGAAAAAAAATGGAGGGGTGGACAAACACCAAGACAATTAAAATATTCCTTTTCCAGTGGTAATACAGTGTGTCTAGGCAATATACAAAATCTTTTATTAAAATCTGCAAGTGTTTTTTTAAATACTACATCTCTTCATACCTATCTGGTTAGCCATTATCCACTTCTTATGGTGGCACACATCTATACAAAGACTGAAGTGGGCTGAAGGTGCAGTAAAAGAAGAATTATTATACCGGAAGTGTTTACTGTGAATCCTATAACCTAAGTCAACAGCATTCTCTCTTAAGACATCTGATCTCCATTCCATCTCTTGAAACATTTCATCCACTTTTACACTGAAGGAAGAGTAGGGGGAAAGAAACCTCAAACTTCCATCCAAATAAGTTACTGCTCTAAATTAATCAAGGATTACAGATAGAAAACAAAACACATCATTTCAGCCCACAGAAACATGCGCTGGCAGTTGGGTGAAAGACTATTTCAAGCATCCCATTTATACTCAAAGTTATTTGTTATGCTGACTTCAATAAAGATGAGGTAATTACTGAGTAGAAAGTAAGAGTCTACTTGATTAAATGAAAGCTTAAACTCTCATTCAACCATTTTTCATCACAACTCCATATTTGAAAAGACGTTAGCATTTAAAGTCACTCATTCTGGGTTGTCTTCCGTCTATGTTCCCCATTCCCAACAGAAGAGATTGCATGAACATTTCCAAAGAATGCTTTGAGGATTAGTTCAGATGCTTTTGCTGGAAGCTCCCCATTTCACTCTTTCACTTCTGAATTGCTTGGCATAGCTAGAAGGCTAATCAAACCCACCTTGCTGTCAGTGTGCCAGGCACAAAGAGCAGGTGATACAGGGATGGGTAGAGCAGCAGGGATGCGAAGAAGGATGGCCAAGAAGGCAAGATATGAGGGGTAGGTATATTACGGAAAACTTTTAGTGATTTACCAATGCCTAATGAGATCTGTCATTCTGCATTCAAGTTTCACATGTGCTACTGGAATCCATTCCCTCTAGGCTGACAATCTGGAATGACTCAAGGCAACTCAATTACAATGCTGTACAGGCTGACTTCCTAAATGCTCTCCCAAAAGAGCTTGAAGATGCTTTCCACCTTTACAGAGTACCATCACAAGTTTTTAGCCTAATGCCAAAATCCAGAACAAGCAGTTGTTACGCTGTTTTAAAAAAAAAAAAAAAAAAAAAAAAAAAAAAAAAAGGCAGAAAGATCACAAGTCTTCACCTGAAGTAAAATATTTGGGGAAACAACATGTTTCAACAGTAGTACACAAAATCACCTACAGACATATTAAAACACTACACGTAAGCAATGGATTATTGCTGATTTACTACCACTGTGACATTTAGCAATGTGTAAAATAAATAAAAAATGCAAAAAGTAGTGTAACATTATTTCCTGGAGAGCAGGGCAGTCAAAAACTAGGCTGTACCTCACGCATTCATTTAGACTGTTGTGTAGTAACTGCACTTAACTAAGGCCCCTAACTGGACAGAGTTCTCAGAATGCACACATTCAACTCAGTGCTCTACATTTCACAGTTCAGCCAGTACAAAAGACTTAACATTTTCTTAAGACTGTGGTATGCGGAATTGCAATTATCATCGACAAGACTTTTAAGACCCCATCCCTGTTATTTCAGACTCAGCTTGATTTAAAACATTTTCATTCAGGATGTTTGTGTTTTCACTGAGTGGTTATCTGGTTTATATCTGTCAGCAATTACTTGTCACTGGCTTAGTACTGCAAGTAACTTCAAACAAAAGATAGTGTCCCATCAAGTTACATATCAAAGTAAGAGAAGAACAAAATGTGTGATAAAGGACAATTCTTGTGAACTAAAGTCAGCAAAGTATGATTTTTCATGTATCTATTAAGGCACTAACATTTGATAGAAATTTTGTTCGCTATATAAAAGCAGAGCTGCTAGAAGAGTATTATGCCCTGCAATAATTGTAAAGAATATTTTACAGAACAATTAAATTACTATGTATTTGTTTATCTCAAAGCATAAACACACTGTGAAGGTTATGAACTTCTCAAAATGCATTTTTCCTGTGAATCCTGAATAAAGGGACTGCCCACTACTGTCCACATACTCCTATTCTAATGCTGCACGTACAATAAGGCAACCAAAAGCAGTGCATACTTCATTCCTGCAATTCATTATTGTTTCCCAGAGAGCAGACTGCCTAAAAGCCCAGTTCCTCCCACCTTATTGCTTGCTTTCCTTCACTCCAGCTTTCTGGCTTTCTCCACCTGTGCTAAATTTTGCCACTCTAGTCCCAGAAAAGCATAAGACTCAGAGAGAAACACAAACAAGTAGAGGATGCCAACAGATGCCCAGTGAGGAAGTCTACTGAAAGGAGAAGAGTAAGTCATCAAAACTCACAAAAAGGGTAGCCAGAATTACTTGCTTTTGACCCCATCAGCGGGCAGGTTTGTGATTGTTTTTAACGTAGAGAAATGCAGCATTTTTATCTGTTTGGTAACATTTCTCTGTCGTACATCTACCCTCTACCTTCTCTTCATTCTCACTTAAAAGTGGACAAAATTGCTAATTATAATTTGTTGTAGGTAAGCAATTAAAAGCAAGAGAACCTAGGATCACTGTCAACACCCAACCAGGGTATATGCAAAACCAAAATTTCCAGTTGGACCAGCTGCTAAGAGTTCTACCCAGTGATCATTTTCAAATGGATCATGTTCATTACTTGTGTTGTTTGAAAACAAATACATTAAAAAAAAATCAGGTGAAGAGCACAATTATTCATCATCATCACCATGAAAACCTGTGCCTAAAGGGGAATTTTAAGTACATAAGCTTGATCTTGCAGATTTAAAAAGTTGGCCTCTAAAGAACTGTATTTCTAGAGTTTGTGGGTTATCATTAAGGAGAAGGCAGATGACAGAAAAAGAGATCTTTCAGATTACTTCTATAAAGCATGGTCTTTGTCTTTCCTTCCCTGTGGTCAGTTGACTGAGTTATTAGGGTAAGATCCACTAAGCAACATAGATGAGATGAAGAGAGGACATTGGTGAAAGAGGAAAGAATGCATTTCTTGACCAAAAGCAATTCTGGCTTGCAAAATGGAAGGGTGACCAACAGATCCCTGGTCAGCCCACATGTCCAGCTATGCAGGCATGGGTCATTTCTGGATGCATCTGCATTTACACAATGCAGGAACAACCAAGCCAAAACCTTAAAATCAGTTCAAAAAGAATCTGGTCTTCTTATCTGTAAGTTTGTCTGAAGCTCTAGCTAGAAGTCCAGCAAAGTGTTAGAAGTATTAGTGAGGGGGAAAAAGCAGAGTAATCATAACAATTTAAAATTCATAAAATTGTTTGCAATGTAAATCATAGAACCACAGAATGGTTTGGGTTGGAAGTGACCTTAATGATCCCAACCCCGTCCCTGCCATGGGCAGGGACATCTTTGACTAGACCAGATTGCTCAGGGCCCCATCCAACCCGGCCCGGAACACTTCTAGGGATGGGGCATCCACAGCTTCTCTGAGCAACCTGTTCTGGTGCCTCATCATCCTCACAGTCAAGAATTTCTTCCTAATATCTAACCTAAACCTACTCTGTTTCATTTTGAAGCCATTCCCCCTTGTCCTGTCACTACACACTCTCACAAGTAGTCTCTCTCCATCTTTGTTGTAGTCTCCCTTCTGGGAGCTGCAATTTTCACCAGATCTACCTACACACACAGAGAATACACACAGCTAATTTTGATTAAAAAATCCTTACTTTCTCTGCCCCGTTTGATAGTTCAGCATTAGAGAATACAGCCATACTAATGCAAGCTATGAACTTTTTATTTTGGAAATTTAAAAACTCAAATTTGAACAGTGGGACAGATGGGGAAACTGCTAGGCTTACATAAAATTGCATATTTCAAAGGCTGTTTTCTGGCATGATAATAGAAAAAGATAAATCTGCTAGAAACCATGCCAGAGGCAAGTGGAAATATAATCAAATCAGTGCCTGTAAAGCCCACCTTCTGAAGACAATTTGCTCTGTTCCCAAGCAAAAGACTGTAATTATCTTCTCAAATACCTACAGCAGGCTGTTAAGTCTAATGAATTTCACTGTTTGCAAAAGAGTTAACTGCATCACAGTAAAAGTTAATACATTCCCTGTTATAAGTAAATAAACAACCATCTCTTGAAATATCCCTTAAAAACTCATAATATCTAGGAATAACCTGGTAGCCCTATGGCTCAGTAAGACCCCTACCAAAAGGCTCTGTTTCAACATCACTATGCATATATGGAAGCTTGCTTGGTAACCATACATAGCAGACAGATATTTCAGCATGTCATGATATGCTAGAGCTGACTATCCCATTGCATACTAGAATAATCTTGTTATTTAAAAAAAATGGCTCAGAATGGTGCTGCTTTGCATTTTATGTATCAGCTTTCATCTGAGGATCATAAATCCTTTCTTTGTCCAAGAACCGTTTTTCTAGCCTCATATCCACAAGGTGGATATCCTTCTTTATCACAATTTTACAACCCTGAAAAGTAAAGACTGACTTGTTTAAAGTCACTCAAGCAGTGAAACCAAAACTATGTTCCAAAATCCAGACCATCATACTGTTGTCAAAATTAAGCCAGCCTCGATTGGTGCGAAACAAGAGACAGACTGGCTGCAGCTTTTTCCAGTTCAGTGGACAAAGCTTTCCCTTTAAGTGTGTTACAACATCAGAGCCAGCGGAGCCAAAAAACTGCCTAACATCAAATGAACCACATTCAGACTTTCACTGCCCGAGTGTTGCACAAAGCCTCCATCTCAGAAAGACGACTGGCACACGTTCAAAGTGATGAGTAAACCTATCTCCTTCAATATGCCATTTCTGATACGGCGTGAGGGACAAACAAAACCCTTTGTGCTTACGAAGGAGTGAGTTTGGGTTTGAGTAACTTGGACTTCATTTTACCTACCTCACATGACTGATTTAACTTTACAAGGTTAAATCAAAGAAACCTTTTAGGAACAGTGTCAGGGACATTCTCTTTTCCAGAAAAAATACCAAAAAATGCATAAGAGAGCAAATGAGTAGTTGTTAATTGTCTGTCTCCAGCCAGCTGGCAAACTTGTAACCCTGAGGCCAGACCTCAGGCTCAACCCACTGGGTCTGAGATGAAGAATTCATAACCACCTGAGAAATAACTCAGGGATGCACCCAGAAAAACAGACAGGCACACTCTCCTTCCCAAGTCCATGCTTGGCAACAACTCCACGGAGCTTACTCACAATGTTTACACACCAAAACAGTTTAGCTGAGCCCAGCCACATTTCTTGTGCTCTTCCATGTGTTTTAGATAAATTGACAATGGGCTCTCAATGGCAAATTGTCCTGAGAGACAATGAGTGCGTATCAAGCATCCAGTCTTCATACATACACTGCTCCAGTGAAGACTGTGGATTTAACTGCTATGTGGATTTAACTTCACACAAGCATTTCCAAGATGTCAGTATCAATCAAAAGGAAGAGTTTTCAAAATTGTTTCTTTTTCCTCAAAATAATCAGCATGACATTTTTAAACTAGAGTTACAGTTCAGCACTAGAAAACCATGGTATGGGCCTTTTTGTTATCAAATTGTTAGCAATTTTTGTGTTATCAAGTACTTGTAGTGAAGGTGAAGCACCATTTTTCCTATTTACCCCAAAGCACTTCAGGTGCATTTGATCAATTTCTCCAACAAAATAATGGTTGGTACACAGGGGTTTTTTTCAACAAGTAATTTAAGAAAATTATCAGGTTTTCTGCCAACAGAAATGTCAGCTGCCCACATCTTAAAATTTCAGTATCTTACTCCTACTATGCTTCTACTGTAACCAGCCATACTCATGGTTTACAAAACAAAACTAAACTACTACCACACAATTTTTTTTCTTGTTTGAACATTTTCTGTTTTCTTTTGAAGGAAAACTGATGTGTTCAGGCTATAAGAAAGGAAGTTCAGCTGGTATTTATTTCCACAACAGTATTTAGCTGCCTTTAGGACTCAAGTTCCTATTGTGAAACCCCTCGTCCTTCAAAGCGCGGGGGCTGCAGAGGCCATGCTATCTGACTGGCTAGAAAAAGCAAGGTGATTTGGCTTTGAAGGGGCTACAGGAGGCACTGGAAGCAGCTCCCCTGCCATACCATCAATAGACTCTACATATGCTGAATTATTTTGAGAATACAAGCAGGATTTTGCTGAAGCTGACTGCTTCCAGTTTGCAAGTCAATTCCCTTTGAAACAAGCTGAGGCACCACTGGCTACACCACCTCATGTTCCAAAAAATGGCCCTACAGAGTGATTGAGTTAGCAGCTGATAAGCTGTTAGGATTCAAGGTACAGTATTTCTACCAGAGGAATAGCTGTAACATTGCCAGCACTTCCCAAAGCTAAGAAACAGGGTTCACAGGGGTTCTGTGTAGGAACACAGGAAAGGGACAAAATCAGGAACACAGGAAAGGGACAAGATCTGATCTGACTAACAAATGTGATACTTCTAAACTGCTAACTTCTAAACAAGGCAATTTATGAAATGCCTTGACATCCCATCCAAGCCTAAAACATTGTTTGTTTATATAATCCATATCCACATGAGAGCTGAAAGCTATTTAAATGCCTACCGGTTTGGTGCAGACAGAACTGACTCAAGTTAAGCAGCTTCCAGGATGTGTCAAATAATGTTGGAAACAAGAATACAAGAGGCCAGCATTTGTCAGTTAACAAGCTGACACAAGAATGCATTTGTGATAGTTACTCAACACGTGATTGTTTAATTTATTTTTTTTTGTAAGCATCTAATTTGGGTCTCTGTAAGCAAGAAGTTTTAAAAAACAACAACACAAAACCAAACCAAAAACCCCAAAACTAGAAAAAAAACTCCAAACAAACCGCAACAAATAGCACTCTACACTAGCTTTCTGCTGATATTAAAATTACAGATATCTGCCAATAATGCTCCTTTAAAAATCACAACAGGCAAGTGCAAAGAAGTTTTCAAATAGCAACAAGAGTATGTATTGTACTGTCTTCCTCATTGTTTCTGACTGCACTTCCTAGGAAGAGTATTAGCCTTCATAATCGAAAATCACATTGTTTCTGCAGCCTAAAGAAACAAGTACGTGAAGACAACTAATTTGAAATTATCAAGATCTAAATACAGGCTACAAAATACTGCCAATATATTTCAAAACAAAAATACAAACGGTGTTATTTATTGCATTGAAAGGATTTCAGGTGTCTATGCTTTTCCTTTAGAGCTTATTTTACAGTGAATACTTTCTCTATTCTTATGTAAATTTAAATACAACACACTAAAAAACACCCCTAATATACATGTGGTTCCTTATGGTAAAGTTTTTGGCAAATTACAGGAACAAGTGCTTCTTGCCCTTTGGCTTCCTGATCAGTATGAAAAATCAAAAAGTCCCCAGAATGTAATGGTTAAAAAATTACACACTTACTAGCATTTAAATAATTCCCACATTCATCTGCCACATTACTGGGAGCACCAAAATGTCCCTGTGAAAGAATCAAATGAGAGGAAGCTGAGGGTTACACCAGCAGACCACAGCTGCCAAATGTAGGCTGGGGGGTTTTATCCAAATGGTTTGATGGTGAACAGTGTTACAATGCCTTCTCTGAAAGACAGATTATAAATACTCCCATAAAAAAAAACAAAACAAAACAAAACAAGGAAACAAAAAGCAAAAAAACTCATGTCAAGAGCTGCGTCTTGCCTTGAGCTGAGCCCACTCCCAAAAGAAGCCAACTACTCCAGCACCTCCCTGGTGAACTGGAATCTCCCTGGTTCCATGAGGGTATAAGCGGCAGCTGTTGGGACAGCACTGGGAATAATGTTACCTGAGAGTAGTGCAGTTCTTTTTACTTTAATGATTAGCAAAAGGAAATAAATTAACCTATGATGACGTTATAATTTACCTGTATGTGACAGAAACACAGTGATGCATTTTGAGATCACTGAAAGAAACCTTAGCAGTTTGGGGTTCTGTTTGTATTCAAGGGGCCAGTAGCCAAGCACTCTTCAAGCCTGTGCCAGCCCAGTCAGTCTGCAGCTCTCCTGGATGAATCCTAACATACCCGACAAATAAAAGCACAAAAACAGTGCACCCACTTGCCAGATTGCCACAAGAACAGAAGTACAGCAGGTGGCCATCCACAAGTCCAAATTAAATCACATGCTGCTCAGAACTTTATATCAATCCCTGTGTAGTGTTGTATCTGTTTAATGTTATTCTTCATCCTCAATTTTCAAAGTAAAAAGAAAATGGGTTTTAGTGACACATGAACCATGGCAGGAGACAATGATCCAAATGGTCTCATTCAGCACTCAATAAAACAGAGAATAACTATGGCATCTTTCCCCACTCCATTTTCCATTTCTTTCCCTTTCAATATTTATTAAGTAAACCAGTGCTTATCTGGGCTAAATCCCCAGGCTCAGTGAAACACCAGGTGGTAGACTGGGGTAGTTTTTCTAGCAACAGATGGCTCAAACATTTTATGACAAACGGACATGGAACTATTGCTCGTCAGCCCATCTTTCAGTTACTTCTTTATGTAACAGCAGCAACTCACTCGGGGAGCTCAGGCAGCTGCTCACCTGCACCAGGGCCACCCCCGGAACCAGCCAGGGCTGTGGGAGCCTCCCTGCCTGCTGCTCAGGTGACATTGCAGCCCACACCGGGCACTGGGAGGAAACCCAGTGCTTGCCATCTCAGACAAGAAACTTGGGCAACACTGGTTCCAGAGGAAAGCTACAAAGTGCAACCTGTGACTCTCATGTTAAAATGCATTATTTCTCAATTATTCTTACTTGCTTATTGTCTTATCTGCCCACATCCAAAGCAATTGGGAGCAGCTACTTTCAACCGTAAATAGGAAAGGAATTTACTGCCTTCTACACATTGCTGTGCACCATAAAGGAAGGTTACTTAGTTCACCTGAAGTGAAGAAAAACATTCTGTCATTACAGTTATGCCAGTCTGAATAAACAGAAAGAGGGAACAAACCATAAAAAGCAGCACCGAATACTCCATTAATTCAATTCATTTCTCACTGGTAATTTAATTCCAATAGGTTTGTACCTGAAATGCATATTGTAATACTCCCTCTCAAGTCATTCAAGGGGGATGGGGACTGCACAGAAGCCACCCCTCTAGGCACTACCACATTTCCACATGCCCCCTTCTCCCTCCAGAATTTCTCAGACAGAGATATGGGAAAAACATCTGCCAGTCTCATGCTGGCATTATCTTGAAATCTGAAATAGCATTTGCATTTATTTGGCAAAGGTTAATAGTATGCTTGTAATATTTTTAGTGATATAACATTGCGGAACTGATGTGACAGAAGTAAGATATGCCTAAAAATAATCTCAACCCCCAGTACTGTCTGCTCTGGGATTTTGTTTTCTTGATTTCATTTATTTATTTATTTATTTTTAAATAAAGGATATCACCTCTTGCAGAAGTGAAAAGGCTATGAATCAAAAAGTTTACCACCTAGGAGAAAGGGCTAAAGGACAGAAAATCTGAGGCAGAAGCCTAAAGACTTTTTACACCCCTAAAAATTAAGGGTTTGTTGGTGCTTTTTTTCCTAAAATAAATTTAGTAAGCTGAGACCAAATAAAACTTGTGTTACATGCAGAAGCACTAAAATGACATAAAACTACATGTCATGAGAAAAATAACATTGCTACCCATATTTTGTATTAGTTCTGATGTCTTCAGTCTGTGGCTCTCCTCTTGCAATACTATTACCTTCCCTTCTGCTTACTGCAGTAGTTACCCATCGCAGACGAGGAGCTCAGAAGGAGAATTAAAAACAGTTGCATAATCTACTTAATATTTAATAAACAGAAGTGTATAATACATGAATACTGTTGAAATAATGAATCACCCTACTAAACCAGATTATATTCTTCGATTCCTCACTTGTTCCAGATAAAACATTTTGAGATGTTTCAATTGTTATAAAATAAGACATTTGGACACCAATTTTGGTATCCAGGCCCACACCACAGCCTTTTTAACACCACTGTATAATAGAGCGGAACATTTTATAAAATGTTTGTTACATTAAGACACTACCCCACTACTCTGATCAGATACACAAGCCAAGTCTAAATAAGACCACATTTATTCAATTCAAATAGCACTTCTCTTTCTTCAAGAAAAAAACCCAAACCCAGAGAATACCCACTTGTTTCTCCTTGTCAAGAAATAAATATCTCCATGTTGCATGAGTACATCTAGGTTATATAGTAACTTCCTGGAAAACAGGAGAAATTGTATAAGTTAGTCTATAAAACTAGGGTTGCAAGAGGATTGTGCGAAGTAAATGACCATATTTTTGCAGCCCTAACTACGCACCCTGAAGAAGTCCTAGCCTAACCTCCACAACCCTCAGTCTGGGTAAGGCAAGGAAGACCTAACACCAGTGAAAGGAAGATGCTTTCAGGGCACATTGCCTTTGTGAACTTTTAGGGCCCACCATTGTAATGCTGAGGTGGTAGGAGGGAGGGAACAATCATATGCTTATGCCTTCCAGTAACAACTAGTTCATCCCAATTGCACTGCTTTCACAAACTTGATGAAAACCAGAAAGGTACCACCTCTGTGAAGCCAACAGTAACACTCAGCTGCAATGTACTTACACACTGGCCAGGGCTAGTATACAGCATTTACCAAACCTTAGCTGCAGGGGACCAATGATGCAATTTTTACACTTCTTAAGCCATAGCAAGGGTCATTCTTCCCCGGGGCCACTAGTCAAAGTACTGAAAGCAAGACAAAATTCCAGTGGAAACAGCCTATCACCAGTGTTCATTCCATGTAGGTTTTTTCAGTCCTATATTGAGGTGGGGTGGTTTTCCAGTTCACTAGCTAGCTAGTCTCCCTAGCCAAAAAAAACAGCACTTTTGCTCCCAGTGACCAGCCAGCCTACCTATTATATGGTATTTAATGTGGTGTTATACATGCTACACTACAATGTAGTTTTCCAAGGAAAACAAATACTTTGAGTAGTGAAAGATTCAGATTGCAGCAAACAGAGTAAGCAAACATTGTATTTGCACACCTGTGCAGCTTCAGCCCAACGTTGCCTTTTAGCACCTGCAGCTGTAAGGCCAGACAGGCACTCGTTTGACAAAAACCAAGAGGACAGTTGCTTACAAGACACAGGGCTTAAAACTTGCTTGTCTAGATTGTAGTTTGAGGTACATGCAAATAGCTTTCCTTGATACTGAAGAGTAATTTTTTAACTGTACACTGCAGATGTGTTTTAGTTAGTGGTACAAAGGCCCAGAGACACTATACCAAAGCATTGTCATGTGCATAGACACAGAGGGGAAAAAAGCGAGAAATATGGTCATACAACAGGTATTAGTCCAGACAGAAAAAAAGCAAGAGCCTGTCTTAAGGCTCTCTACTCTTGTCAAGTGACTCACATCCCTGCACCTCTCAGAGAAGCATATGTGTAGCTAATTAAATACCTGCTTACTCCAAAGTGGGTCTGGGGCACAGCTGCAGGCTGATGGTGCTTACAAGGAAAGGGAGGTGGGAGCCCATCTTTCAGTTTTGAGCCTCAGGTCAAGTCACTCACAGGATTTTTAAATCATTAAGTGCATGTCAGATCAGATCAGCCACCTGTCCTTGTGGGCTGGATATACAAATACACTCCAGCTTTTTCCTGTTTGAGCCATATTTTTAAGTACTAAAATATGGCAAAGGAACAGACAAAAATCTAAGCTGTTCTTGAGTAAGTCCCTACTCAGACATCAATCCATAAGAAAGGATTTGACACCAATAGCTGACTATATTCCAGACATACAGGAGCTTACCTTGAAACAAAGATGAAAGACAGGATAGCACAATCCTTGACTCAGAAAAGAGAAGCAAACGGCTAGCATAAAACCCACCAACTTCATGGACTAAGAGGCTTCATTTCTGCTAACATTTCAGGAAACAAATTCTCTAGCCACAGAGGCAGAAACAAGCTTATAAAAAGTTAAAGATGTATTGAATATTTTAGAATAGTTCCGTTGGAAGGGACCTGCAATGTCTAACTAGTCACCTAGTCCAACTGCTTCCTCTGGACCTACCACTACCTCTTCCCAAAATCAAGACGGCAAGAACGACACACTCAAGGTGCAAAAATCTTAAATCGATAAATTGAAAAATTATTCTCTGAAATTTCTGCTTTAAGGATTAAGCAATTTCATTTTAGAAATTGTACTTTTAGGAAGACAATGCCTGTAAACAGTTAACAACTATCTTGTTTACTCTTCTACATTTTTCCATTGTGCCTCCTAGCCAGCATTACAAGCATGGTACTCTGTCCTTACTCAATAATGAGACCATTTGAAAGTGTATATGCTCCTATCTTGCTGCCCTCTTTTCTGAGGAAAAGGATAAAGACTGTATTTACAAATATCTGGACTTTTGAACAAAAACAAGGGAACAGCAGTATTCCACACTAGCTGTGTAAGCAAACAACTAGTTTGTCACTGAATTTCTATTTGTAAGACTATTGTTTTGCAGCTCTTTTTGGCTCTGCTCTTTGACACTAATGTTTTCTAAAGATGCCAAAAGAAAACACCCCCAGCCCTGTTCACAGTCAACTAGCTCTTCCCCCCCCCAAAAAAATCACTTGAAATGACATATACATACACACACTCCAGAGATAAACTGGCACAGTCCCCTGGCCTCAAAAACCAAGGTTCTGTTGCATGTGCCTTCAACAAGAGAGCTGTATAGGACCACAGAAAAACTATGGTTACATGGGGGATCTCTAGAGTCCCCTTTTAACTTCCCATCTAGTTCCAATATCTTGGCTAATTAAAACTGGGCTAATTCCAGAGTTCAGTAATGAAACCCAAAATTGTCCAGTTGAGCTTTGAGCATATCTGATGTGAGGGCGATCTGGCTGTGATATCTGTCACCCCACTGACTGCCAGGGTTGATTCAGCTGATGTGGCTGTTTAGGCAGGTATTCCCTTCCTCTCTCAACACTCCATGTGCGTCCCTCCCGAAGCGGCGCACTCAGTCAAACAGGACGCCCTGCCTGATGGAGATGGTCCCATTCTATTATCTCAGGATGGAGACTCCCAAAGAAGGATACAAGCCTCTCTGGGCAACCTGTTCCTTCTACTTTATTCCCTTTTGCCATGGCCATTTTTTTCTTTGTAACCAGTCAGAACTACAATAAAATCGTTACTCCGGTTGTTCCCATTGCTACACCAAGGTCTAGCTGCTAAGAGCACTGGTTCCAGTCCCATCACTGGGCTCCTCTGAGAAAATTTAGGTTCTACTTTCTCTGCAGCTATTAGGCAGTTGAAAACAGCAATGAGACCTTATCTCTAGGTCATTGATATCCATTACATCTTCAGAAGTCCTGTGCTGGGCAGTTTCCCAGCTCCATTCTCCCAAATGGTAAACAAGAGGAATCCTTTTCACCAGTTTGCTGGCTACATTCTTGCCGATGCAGCCAAGACCTTGGCCTTTAACATTGCAAGGGCATAGAGCTGACTCAGCCTAGTGTCCACAAGTTTAATTTTCTTTAAAAAAACCAAAACCAAACAAAAACAAAACACACACACAAAAACCACCCCAAAACCAAATCAACCACAAACACAACTCACACATGAAGCTGCTCCCAGCCCACACTGTTATCTGGAGGCTGTTCTAACCAAGGCACACGTGTCTTCACTGAACCTCATGAGGTTCTGTTCGCCCATTCCTCCTGCTTGCTGAGCTCCCACCTAATCACAGGCTGCTGTGCTACCAAACACTCTCCTCCCTTTGGTGTCATCTGCAAACCTGGTAAGGATGATCTTCATCCCATCATCCACATCAATGAAAAAAGCATTGAGTAGGATGAACATCCAAGAAGCCCCACTGGCACGTGCATTATGACCATTCACCTTCAAAGAATCACTTAAAGTGTCCAGGCTATCACTATTAAGTAAAAAATGAGCAAATAGAATACACTTTACAGTACATAGTATATCTTTGTCTAAGTACACAGAGCTGGAAGGTCCTACACTGTTACAGGTACGAAAGATTAAGACTAGCTGACTATCATGGTAAATTCTCTGTGTAAAAAACAAGTAGAAAACAGCCAAACATGAAACGCTCAATACCATAAATTCAAAATTAATAATCAACTGCTATTTTTTTATCTGTGTAACCAAAAATTGTGAGTTGGTGCAGTGAAATTGCCAGTGTACAGGCAAGGCTGCCTATTACTACTGTAACATAGGAATGGTGCACACAGGCCACACAGTCCTAAGACAAGGAATGAGGAAAGAAAAAAGCCTCACCCGTATCCAACTGAAAGTATGGTCCTAGACCCAGATAAACTACTTGGCACTGAAATATTAAATCTTTGGAAAAAGGGTACAGTTTTGGCCCATGTTTGAGTTCTTTAACACAACACTAGTAAAAGTCAACCAAGAATGATGAGATTAGGAGTGATGGGGCTTCACAGCTCACTTCATTGCATTGAGACACTGAGCAACAGCAGCAATGCAGAGCAGCACTGTAGCACCCTTGAATTGCATGAACGTATTGAAACACGGCATCCTCATCCTACAGGTGAAGAAAAGACAGTAATCTGACTTTAAACAGTAAGAAGAAACAGAGGATGTAACTGCCAGCAGCCACAGGGGCACATGGCTGCACAGAACAGCAAAAGCACAAGCTTCTGTGCTCTTCTGTAAGTGTACATAGAGCTTTTTGTATCTCTTCAACTCCCAGTTTAACAAGACACACGAGATTAGCAGGAAAACAAACACTAGGCAAGCAAGCCTTTTACCTGCAGTAAAAAGACACTGGCTTTTTGTTAACATGAAGCAAATTCAAGATCCTGCAATACATGTTAGCAAAGACATAGAAATTTCTCATGTGTTTTTGTTTGTCTTTTAAAATAAGAATAAACAATACAATTCAGAGTCTTAAAAACATGACTGGATTTGGCTGTAAGCTCTGGCATACAAAAGAGCAGAACAACCTTAATGTTATTGGATAATGAAGTGCAGTGGGACTCTACTAAACCAGTTGGATTTTCTATCTCTGCCACCAACTTCCAACGAGAACCTTGTCAGTTCTTCTAATGCCTTCATTCTCTTAAAACAAAACTGATTATACCTTCCTTCCTCACATAGCAGATTATTTCATTAATATTTATTAGGTGCTGATTATACAAAATGCAGTTAAGTACATAAGAACAGTTTTCTTTCTCAAGATCTCACACAGCCCTCTCTGAGTCCTCATTCCTAAAACTCATGCTAGCTTCACAGATCAACTACTCCATGGAAGATGCTCCAAGAAGCCTACCAAACAAAGCTACAGCCAGACATCAGAATACTCCTAATTTCAGAGTCTTGAACATTTGCCTTGTTCCCAAATAATCTATAGTTGGGTCAGTTACAGCTAAAAACCCTTTCGAGAGCACAGCTGCCCTTTTTCTCACCTCCTGTCACAAAAGCTGAAACAGAGTTTTCTTTTTTTTGTCCATCCTAGAAGTCAAGCTTTCCAAGATACAGTAAGAAACTCCACATGGAGAGCCAATATTTATTGGCCTACCTTGTTTTAGGGGTTCCAGGTGTTCTCAGACTACCTAAATAAATCATGTTTCATTGCTTACTAGAGTACTGTAATTTCACATAGGAAGGAAAAAAAGAAAACAAGCCCTACTGGAGGAAGGGGGACTAACAGCGTATTTCCATGCTAAACCTTGATGCAGGTTACTACTGCCTTGTTTAGTATAAGCAAGCACTACAGATTTATCAGACAATTTCCCTTTTTTGTTTCTTTAAACAATGAAAAGTACAAGCATCCTCAAATTACCTGTACTGACCAAGGAAATTAGTTACACAACAAGCTTAATATCAAAATGAATTAGGATAAAGCCAAAGCTGCTGCAAACACATGCCTTAACCAAGGAATCCTGGAGGTAATTCAGCTTTCATCCCACCACCTGTAAATTATTACTATTCCCACCATTTTAAGTTTTAGATTTTCTCTCACTACTAATGGGTTACTCCAACTGACACAGAAACGTCTGGAAATCACAATAAAAAACTTTCCTGTCTTTAAAAACCTCATCAATTAGGGTTAAATTAAACCATGAGCAGCATTTGAATTCCAGTATCTGCACCTTTCTTATCCCCTCCAGATTTTGAAGTGCTCAATAATGGATTTCTAGTAATAGAGGAGCCACATGGCTCATTAATTTCAGCAAAACAAGGGTGCCAATTCATGCCTACAAAAAAGTGCTAGGGTGTAATTCTCTCATTCCTGTCACATGAGGGTGGAGAAAACATTTCCTAACATGGCTCATGAGTGTGGAGAGTGGCTACACCTCCAACCTAAAGACAACTGAGGCAGGGTCCATGAGGGGAGAGGCTTCCTGCCTGTTACAAGACGGTTGGAAAAACGCTTTGAGCCATATTCAACTCAAGTTACAGCCAAGCTTTCTCTACTTCCCACCTGAGTGCAAACTCTCTTCATGACTACTTGGGCTATTCTCTCCTGAGCAAACACCACACCTGTATCCCATGGCTTCCACACAACAAAACACATCTCAGCTCCGCACACCAAAAGCTCTGCTTCCTCAACCCGCTTAGCCCAGGTACCTGCATATACCACACTCTGGGCTTGGCAGCTGCTGTACAGCTTGTATTTAGGGTTTTTTGCTTTAGAACAGCAATTATTTTCAGCATTTGACAGGTGCAAAGCTAAGAAACCTCCTTTGTTTCTCCTGGTCTGTAGATAGTTAACCCCCACTGTTTAAACTTTAACTCGTGAAAGGTGAGACAGATTTTTCTTTCATTGTTCAAGCTCAGTGAGCCTTCCACACCGATGTGTAACTGAAGCAGAAAAAGCCCAAAACGTATTAAATGTTCTCCTTACAACTACTAAGGTAAGTTTAACAGGTAGTAGTTAATTTTTCTGATTATAGCTAAGACATTACCATCCTCTCCATTTGCAACGTGGCAGTGGTGAATGACTGGGGGTGTTTCTCAACTTCATCCTTAAAAATAATGTGACTGTTTTAAAAGTTCAAGGAACGCTCCGAATCCATTGCACTTTCTTTAACCATTTTATAATCTTCAAGGACCAAAAAAACTAGCATTATAGACACACTTCAAACCACTGTGACCATAGCTGTTCCTGAGTAATGTCACTTGGCCAGCCTATTCATTAGTTATAATGAAACACCATTTAAAAATGCCATTTGTTGAGCTTTTAACTATTCCACTCAGTTATGAAACTGCCCCAGAAGGCACAGGGTTATTTCCTCAAGAAACCATTAACATTTGGTAAACAAAGTGTATCTGGTAACTACACCTCCATCTGCAAGAGCACATATAACCTCCACTATCTCCCTCCACCACCTGTCAAACCTTTGGGTTCACAGGTCACTGGGATGTGTGGATGCAGAGCAGGAGAGGCCAGAGAGACACTGACATCTCTGCACCTCTTGGCCTTCTTCCTTGTGGAAATATAATTATTCTATTAGTGGTCATTTAAAAACAATTTTAGGATCACCAAACTCAAATCAAGTACTACTTGACTGCTGTATTTTTCAGATTGCTTACAAACAGTATTCTACCAGTTGGCCAATACCTTATTTTTCAGGTCAAAACTCCTCCCCTCCAGTAGACTGTAATTTCCAGAGTATCTGATTAATTCTGGAAACTCCAGCATGAAACCCCAACTCTCAGAACTGTGAAATAACAGTTCTCTTTCAAGAGTAAGACTGAAGACCCAGTAGAGACTGACTGCACTGAGTACACCCAGGTAGGACAGCTTTCCCTCCAAACACAACTCCAGGATTCAGCAGGCTGCATTCCAACCACCCAATCAACAAGCAGTGAGCCTCTGCTGCTTCTGCTTTCAGTGTTTCAAAACTATTAAAGCAACAGCTGAACTGCACAGCACAAATGCAGAACAGAGGTGAACAAGGGAGCGGTGCTGGAGGGAACAGCGACCAGCTTGGCAGCCTGGAAAAGACACTCCAGTGATGCATGGAGCGCAGCATTATGTAGCAAATTGCTGTTGGTTTGTTTTCTAACTTAGAAAACAATGCACACAAAACTGTGGGTAAAACACACTATTTAGGTTTCGAGGTCAAAGACTCAAAATGCAAAAATGCCAGAAGTGAGGTTGTCCCCACACATTAATACTTCCTCCTGGTACACTTTAAACACAATTATTTACACAGGCTCATAAATTTCCCCATGACTCCCATCTCATCCCATGATGGCTAAGATCCATTTCCACTGTTTGTGTAATGAGGGCAACTATACTTTCTATGATCTTTTTAACAGTCATGGCAAACATGATTTAGCAATCTCCAGAAGGAGAAAACATGGTGTCCTAGTGAAGATCCCTGATTATCCCCCAAAGAAACCCCAAACCCCCAAAACAACAACAAACAAACAACAATAAAACCAGAAATCCACCCACAACCCAGTTTGGAAGGATGTTCCTGCTCCAGAATTCATTTATACTTGCAAATTATACCTATAGTCCTTTTAGAACACACTGCCCTGGGTGGAGCCTGTCTGACTTGGAGAAGAAGCTTTCACTAAGAGGCACTGGGCCTGGAAGGTCACAGCTACAGCTTAAGGTTGAAAGGCAAGAAACCTGTGGGAGTAACACATCAGATGACTAAGCTTGGGCATACATTTGACCCTACTCCCACTTGCTAAGTTTCCAAACACTAAGAAACAAAGAATACCATGAAGCTCTGACCACAGAGAACCGTGTGAAAATAAATTAAACCATTTGTATAAAGCACTTGCGTATTACAGAGATGGGAAGTACAGAAAAAACATAAGAACATTAAAAATCATGCCCTCTGCAAGAGCTTGCAAGTTTTAAAAAGTATTAGATACCAGTAAATAGCACCTGAGAATGTGCCACGGAAGTTGCATCACAGCATTGAAAATGGCAGCAGCCTTTAGCAAACACCAGCAAGTAATCACTGAGTAAAAATTGTCACAAGGTATAAAAACAAGGCTGCATAGCTGTTCTTTGTATTGATCTTCATTTCTGAGTGATTGATTCTGCAAATTCAGTAACACTTTTTATAGCTCTACATCTGCAGCTATGAGAGAAAGGAATTGTCAGCAGTACAGAGTGAAGGCTACAGAGATAGCTACTGACCAAAGCTTTAGGTCTGAAATTATACAACAGATTTCTAGTTATGACACCTACAGATTGACCTCAGTCCTTCACTTTAAAGGCTTTCATTCCCTTTGTTGTGGTTTATGGAAACCTAAAGAACTGCTTGAAAGAATGGAAGAAAACTGACAGATTTTTCCTCTGCTAAATCTGATGTAGGTACAGCAACAGGTCTTAAACCGTCAGAAATGTTTTTGTTGAGCCAGGGGCAGGGTAGTTTTCAGCTCAACAGACTCCAGGCAAAAGGGTGGTGCCACAGTAAAACACCCGAAGAGTAAAACACATTACTTTGGTTTGGGTTTTTTCTCTCCCCGTAAGTCAATCCTGTCTAACAAAGCAGCCATTCACATTCCTATTTCAAATTTACTCTCCTGTTTTTCGTATTTTTACATGCTGAGTTTTATGTTGTCTAAAGAGCTCCCCTATGATGTAATAGAAGGCATGAAATACAAATAGAAAAGAAACATTTTTATTAAAATGTTTGTCCACACTTGATTTTTTAAAATTATTAGATATTTAGCTAAGGATCTGGTAAAAACCTGCCTCAATGCATTTTATGGGAAGACTTACAAGGAAAATCACCTGCTCATTTGTGGTCCACACACAAAAAATATCTTTTACCAATACATCAAAAGTAAAAACCAGTTCTTATTCTGATATCCATCATGTTTGAAGAAACTTATCCTCAAAGAATGCATAGAAGTTTACGGATTTACCATATTCCATGTAAAGCAAAAGTCTGTCCTTCTCTAAGCCCACCATACATAAAAAATTTACCAAAAAAATTGTGCAATTACTAACAAGACAAAGCAAACAACATGAGATTTGCATGAAAATCTAAAACTTACCCAAATAATTGGTACCACAGAAGAAACTATCATAATCTCTCTAGTATTTCTGTTAAAACATATGTTCCATGGTTGCTATTTACATAAAATAGCTCAGTTCAGTAAAGAACATCGCAGACAGTGGAGACCTGACACTTTTCACATAAATATATTCCTGGAATCACCTGACATCCATTACCTTGGCATGAGACAAACCCTGATAAACCAGGATGCCTGCTTCAACTTCCATAAACAAAAAAAAAATTCTGCTTTTAATTTGACAGGACAGTTTAAGGCTGATTTTGCCAGTGTTTCTGAATTACTAATTGTCACAGGAACTTATGAGTTAAGGAGCAGAAGGTTTGTTAAGTTTGTATCTTTTGAGGAAATTTTACCTTGAGGCCAGAAATGGAGTTGTTAAATACATCAGCAATTTACCCTGAGATCACTTTATGTCAGGAAATAAGGTTGTATCAAACATACCAGGCCTCTTAGAAGTGACTACATGGGGATTTTTCAGTGTCTTGCTTCCAGTCTTTACTAAAGCACATCTGTAAGCTATCTGGGATTCCTCTGCATAAGTGAGCAAACAGGATGGAACAGCTCAGTGCCAGGAAGTTTCATTAGCAGTTTTCAAGTATTAACATCAAAGATTAGATCAACACAGAGTAACAACTTCAATTCGGCATTAGGGCATAGGTGTAGCACTTCCTAGTGGACTTTGTATACACCTTATCAGTATTCCTTCCCCTCCGTATTTTGAATATATTTTCAATTGAGAGTTAAACAAGGATGCAAATTTCATAATGACTCCCAAGGCAGTAACCCCTAACAAAAAAAATCATGTGTATGTTTATGGGAAAATATTTTGAGTATGAATTTGACCTGCAATTTATGTTTCACACATGACTTCTCTGGAAATTGCCCTAACAAAGTGCTAATTGTAACTGCTGACAAAGCTACGCGTTTCTTACTGCTGTGGCTCTTATCACCCCGATATCTCCTTACTTGGTAAGGCCACCAGGTAAGTCTGGAAGGTGCAGTGGGAAGGTCCTTGGTCTCTTCAGTAGTAACTCCTTAGAGTCAGAGTTACAGTCACATAACTTCCACAGAACAAAGCTTGCTCTACATCCATAAGGAAGTGGAAGTCAGACACAACCACTCCGCTTAAGAATGTAATGCCTTAATCCTTCCCAATGACACCACTTTTGATTAAAAAAGTAAACTATTGCTTTCAAAGAGACATATAACAATATCCTTAGGTGATACAGAGCTAGCACATAACCAGGAACCTTAACAGAGATATATACATATACACACACAGAGGCATATAATTTTTTTTATATTACATATAAAAACATTCTTAAGTAATATACAAACCTGCAGTGCTTCATGTAGCAGTGTTTATTCTAACTGCAATATTACAAGTACAGAAGAACATGGGGATTGGAGCTAGGTGATCTTGAAGGTCCCTTCCAACCCAGGCCATTCATGATTCATTCTAAGAAGGGGGTGATTTGTTTGTTATTTGGGTTTGTTGGTTCTGATTTGTTTGGGTTTGGGGGTTTTTTGGGTTCTCCACCCCACAACTGCCAAACGCTGTACTTCTCTGCAGACAATTATGGACATTGTGAATGCATAGATCAGCACAACCAGCCCATGCTTCTGTGCAGTGGGAGAAAAGCAACAAATAAAGTCTACTTAAATTACATGAGGAACTATTCTTTTTTGCACACACAATAGCAACAAGGAAGTTGGATAACCTAAGACAGTGAAGAGGGAACATTTGTGTTAGCCATTGCTTGGCTATGGAGGACTGCTCAGAACATAACCAACTCTGATAAGGACAAGAGACCTTAGGAATTACTGATCCATACTTGTATGTTCCAGTTTTACTTACTTAACTTCTCAACCTGCATGGATAATAATACCAATGAACAAAATAATCCAACACAATTTTATAAGACATCAAAAACAAACATTTTTGGCTTAAGTTCACTTTAAAGAAATATTTAAACAGTTTCATGAATTTAATTAAAGCAGTTTGTTTAAACACACTAGAGAAAGTAATGGTCCTATGCTATTTTTGAGTATTTTCTTGTTCTCCATCTATGATACAAACTTCTTACAATCCAGATTTAACCTAAGCCTTCCTAATACCTGGGTTCATCTTGTAAAGCCTTGGGATTCCTAGCAGACACAGTACCAGAAACAATGCTAAGGTACTTAATAAGGCACAGCTGCCTTTGAACTGCCTATGTTCTCAGCTCTCTCTTCAGTCTTAAGGACAGGTTTATACAGGAGGACAGAGAGCAATGGCCTTGTAGAAGAGCTCAGTAAGAAGAGGTCCAGAAGCAGAGCTGTTCATCTGTGGGCATGGAGAGCTGTTTTAACTGAAGAAGGCTGCTTTATTTCCATATCTGTCTCAGAGTTTTTGGACAGTTAACTGAGATATACAAATAAAAGCAAAATCATTTTCTCTGCTCGAGTTCACCAACCCCAGCTAATAATCACCTTCCCCCCCCCCCCCCCCCCGCGGGAAAATCCAAGAACAA